>BDUI01011256.1:44120-58765 GCA_002335545.1 Apodemus speciosus
TGTGTGTGTGTGTGTGTGTGTGTGTGTGTGTGTGTGGTTGTGTGTGTGCACATGTGAGTGTGGTACCCACAGAGGCCACAGGAGGCTGTCAGTTCCCACAGAGCTGAAGTTATGTGGCGTAGGTGGGAGAGTCTGAACTTGCGTTCTCTTCAGGAGCAGCAGGCCAGGAAATGAAATTGAAAACTTTTGCCTACTTATTTTTTACACACATGCAAATCCAGAGACCTGAGTTTGATCCCCAGAACTCACACTTTAAAAACTGGAAAGAAGCTGGACACAGTGGCGCGCGCCTGTAATCCCAGCACTGGGGAGGCAGAGGCAGGCGGATCTCTGAGTTCGAGGCCAGCCTGGTCTACAGAGTGAGTTCCAGGGCTACACAGAGAAACCTTGTCCCAGAAAAAGAAAAACAAAACAAAACAAACAAACCAGCAACAATAATATATAAGACATGAATATGATTTGAAACTGAGAGAGAAACAGCTAATTTATAAACAGATGTAAAGGTGAACTTTGTTTTTAATTTTGTTTTTTTGGTAACTTCCCCCCAAAAATACCCAAGGCTTGATGTTTTCTCTAAAAGATTCTGCAGAATTTTACCAAAGTCCCAAAGTAAAAATTTCAAAATCCCTGCCTTCTGATGGGGAGCAGAAATCCTGGCCCCATGGCCTGCGGGGTGGAGGGGGTGGGCGACGGGGGTGGGTGGGGGAAGGGGGGTGACAGGGGCGGGGATGCTAGGGGGCGGGGGTGTGTTCCCTGGGTCCTTGTGACTTATCCTGAGTCACCCTTACTCCCCACTCGGGGCTTTGCCACCTCCTAGCTGGGAGGCAGACCCCAGTGCTGAGGGCCAGCCTCAAGCCCTCCACAAAACTCTGATTATTAGGTTTTCTGCAGGGGCTGTCACGGGCTGGCTGGGGGGAGCAGGTTAGACCTTCACTGTCCTGTGTATTCGCTCCTGAGCTACCTTCCTGGCTCCTGCCTCAGTGGGTACCAATGTCCCCCTTGCCTTCTCTCCTTTGTTTAAAGTCATGTCCGTGGATGGAAACAGTGTCTGCCCAGTGTCCCCTCGGGATCCCGAAACTTCCTCCTTCTCAGAGAAAAGTCATGGCCCAGACAGGCCTTCCAAGCCAAAGGCTAGGCTCAGGGAGGCCCTTGTAAGAGGKTCTTGTCTTGCCCCAGGCTCAGCCAGGGCTGTCGGTCCAGCTCCTGTTGTCTCCCGCCCTGTGAGGAGCAGGGACCGTCTGTGCCTCCTTAACCGATGGGACTCGCAGGATCATTTTTTTGGATACAGAGAAGGTCTGGGTTGGGAAGCCCAGAAAGCACAGAAATATGAGGACACTTGGACACATCATGTGGCACTAGGGGGGGATGGATGGATGGACGGACGGATGGACAGACAGATGGGCTCTGCTGCTCCAGGTCACATGTCCACCCAGACCTACCAGCACAGTGTACCCAGAGACTTCCAAGGGAAGGAAGAGGCTGGCTGAGCGGTATCTGGGCTACCTGCAGAGGACTCTGGACCTTACAACGCCCCCCCCCCCCCATGGCAGCCACAATCAAAGTCAGCCCTGTGGCCTTCTGCTGACAGGTGTCTCCATTTTGGGCCCTAAGCCTTCAACCTCTTGGCTACCCACTAGTTCTCTGGGCTAGGCTAGGCACCAGGATAGTTTCAAAGCCTAAAGACACTCTGTCTGTGTCTCTGAGACATTTTCATTGAGAAGTGGAAAATGGCAGATTAATGTGGGTCTCCTCCCAAGCAGGAGAGCCAGGAGAAGCCGGGAAAAGAACGGGGAGCACCTGAAGAGAGCCTAGAAAYGGTAGCCCCCTCGTAGGTCTCTGAGGGCTTTGACCAGAAACATCTTGACCTCTCTTCTCCCTACTATCAACATACCCATCTTTTATCTGTGTATCATCCGTCTGTCGATCTATCTGTTCATCCACCTATGGGCTCCCGTAGCCTAGGCTAGCCTTGAATTCCCTATGCCACTGAGACCGATCTTGACCTCCTGACCTGCCTCTTCCTCCTGGGTGCCAGGATTACAAGTGTGTATCATCAGGCCCAATTTAGATAGCGCTGGGGACAGAACCCGGGGCTTCCGGCGTGCCGGTTAAAGGCTGTACCGACCGGGTTCCTACCTCATTCTCTGCATTCTTAACCGTGTGACTGGAAGATGCTGAAATAATCCGGCAGCAGCTACTCTGACAGTCATGCGGACCTTTCACAACAGCTCCAGGATCCTGCTCATTTACATTTGAAAGAGAAGGAAACTCACCCGGTGTGGCAGCACCCACTGTTAACCCCAGCACTCTGGAGGGAGGCAGTACACTGAACATAGCTACAGTGTATTTACATATAATAAACAAACCTTTAAAAAATTATTGATTTATATGAGTACACTGCAGCTGTCTTCAGACACACCAGAAGAGGGCATCGGATCCCATTACAGATGGTTGTGAGCCACCATATGGTCGCTGGGAATTGAACTCAGGACCTCTGGAAGAGCAGTCAGTGCTCTTAACTGCTGAGCCATCTCTCCAGCCCTAAATAAATCTTTAAAAAAAAAAAAATACATCTATAGGTAGCTTAACCAATTAAATGATATAAAATTATCAATTATATAAGATGATGATGTTGGGTTGGTTGGTTAGTTTTTTTTCCAGGCAGGATTTCTCTGTGTAGCCCTGTCTGTCCTAGAACTCACTCTGTAGACCAGGCTGGCCTCGAACTCAGAAATCCGCCTGCCTCTGCCTCCCAAGTGCTGGGATTAAAGGCGTGCRCCACCACTGCCCAGCCCTGGCTTTGTTTCTTAAGGGAACCTAAGTTCTGGGCCCACAGGCCCACAGGCCCCTGCTTTCTGCCTTCGCCAGGGGAACTGAGCCCAGTGCCAGGCACACACAGTCAACGGGCAACACACTTGAAAAGTAGCAGAAGATTTTTCTCAGCGTGCCATGCAGGATGGTTGGGTTTGTTTGTTTGTTTGTTTGTTTGCAGACAGGGAACTGTGAGGTCCTACCTGGCCTCAAGTTTGGTGAGTAGGTGAGGATGGTTTTGAATTTCTCAAGGGTGGGGGACTTAACGGGGTCCCATCATTGGGCCCCGTGTATATGGTTCTAGAGATGAAACCCAAAGGCTTTGAGCATGATAAGCAAGAACTCTACCAGCAGAGTCACATCCCTGGCCCCAGAATGGATTTTCACAACAAAACAGCCTGCAGAACTTGTTTCATCTCCTAACGGGATTTCACAGCACAGTCACGGGATGCTCCTGTCTCCTGTTTTACTGGGGTGGAGTATATGTGGGGACCAGGTCCATGATAACCCTCCAAAGGACACCCCTAAGGTCACACAGCTGAGGTAGCAATGATCAGACGTGACAGACCGGCATTGACTCCAGGTGTCTCGCGACACAACCCCATCGGTGTGGCCTTGCAAAGTCAGGGCTGGGAACCCTGGCAGGCTCAGGAGCCTGTGTCCACCTGGCCTGCTGTTCTGACCCAAGGCCATATAAACTAAGGTGGGCCCTGACCCCAGAGGGCAGGAGACGCTTTCTCCAGATGGAGGGCCAGCCCTGAGTGCCCAGCCAATCCTACAAGTGCCACACTGTGCCATTCATTGCCCAGCCCAGAAAAACGGCTGGTCTGAATCAGAAAGGTCAGGCTGGAGTCCAGCTAAGCAAGGAGACCTGGCAGCAAGCATTGATGGGGTCAGGCTAGGGACACCAGGCCATGAGGCGGTATGAGTCCGCTGTGTCTGCTGTCCCCTGGGGGTCAGTGAGGAGACGGTGGGAACCAAGCCCACTGGACCTCTGCCCTGTATTCTCTACCAAGGATGCTGGCCCAGAGTGGTGGCTGTGACCAGCACTTTGCAGAAGCAGGCAATAGGATGACCACCAAGTGGCCAACCACATCATTTTGGTTCTTTTTTTTTTTTTATAACCTCCTGATCACAAAAGGACCTTGTATTCAAAATACAAAAATTGAGGATTACCAAACAAAACCCCCCAAAGACTCAAAAAACTAAACCAACCAACGACATAACCCACATTATATATAAAACATCTCCACCCATGTGCTGTCTTCTTTCAACCCAATAAAGTACGGAAGGTAAAAGACAGATACCGGGGTGGGCAAGACAGCCCAGTGGTTAAGAGCGCTGGCTGGTCTTCCACGGCACCCAGTTCAGTCACCAGCGCCCACATTACAGCCGACTCCAGTTGTGGTCTCCGCAGACAGCAGACGTGGTGCAGAGACATACATTCAAGCAGAACACACACACACACACACACACACACACACACACACAAAATAAGTACATCTAAAAAAAAAAGTAAGTAAATGGTTAAAGATGAAAATGAACACACATGTCCTCCCCTCCTCTCACCCCCACCACTGCCCTGTTCCTTCCTCCCATGGGCTTTGCAGAGAGCTGCACTGATAGAGAATTCTGGAAGATTCCTTTTCTTCCCATGAGAGGAGACAAGAGGTGGTATGTCCCAGAAGGGAAATGAAATCTTGGTTATTAAACCGGGCAGTGGTGTCGCATGCCTTTAATCCCAGAACTTGGGAGGCAGAGGCAGGTGGATTTCTGAGTTCGAGGCCAGCCTGATCTACAGAGTGAGTTCCAGGACAGCCAGGGCTACACAGAAAAATCCTGTCTCGAAAACAACAACAACAAAAATGTTGGTTATTATGCTGATTGACCACAAACACACACACATATGTGCACCCACACAGACACACACATGCACCTGCACACAAACCACATACACATGCATACAGCTGCACACACACACTTGCTCGAACACATATGCACATACCACACACATGTACACATCACACACATGCACACACATGCATGCATGAATAGACACATGTGCATGCACCATTTCAAGACTAGGGAGACAGCAGAGGTAATAAAGGGCTTGCAGGGCAAGGGTGAAGACATACACTGGGACCCCAGAACCAAGTTTTTATAAACCACAGAAACGATGGCTCCAAAAAGCAAATATTCATACATTTCCAACCCTTTACATAAGTTATAGATACATAGTTTACATAAGTTCCTAGACAGTGCTGCCAGTGTTCTTGTCTTCATTTCCTTCTTTTGAAACTGAAGCTAGTGTAGCCCAGGCTGACCTAGAACTCACTATGTAGTCAAGGATAGCCTTGAACCTTTCTGATCCTTTGGCTTTTATCTCCCAAATGCTGGGTTCATAGGCATGGGGTACCACAGGCTGGGGGTGTCAAAAATGAAACCCCCAGAGCTTTGGACAYACCATAAAGCACTCTACCAACTGAGACATAGTCTCAAATATTCTTTGGTCATGTGATTTCAAAGATTTAATTTTAAAGTGTGTGTGTGTGTGTCCACATGCTGGAGTTACAGGTATGTGGTTGTGAGCCACCGTGTGGATGCTGAGAACTGAACCTAGGTCCTCTGCAAGAGCAGCGGATGCTCTTAACTGCGAAGGCATCTCTCCAGCCATGTGATCACGTGATAGTAATGCATCTCTACACCCTGTCACAGAGAGCTGCCTGTTTCCGGTAAGCAGTCCCGCGTCCTGACACACACAAGCTGCCTCTGAGCTCCCCTAACTGCCCAGTGTTTTGGTGACCACCCTCTGAAGGGCATGTTGAGAACAGGCTGGACCATAGGGCTAGAGATTGGCCTAGTAGCAGGAGYACCCACGAGGCTGAGTGCACCGTAGAGAGAGARGGGGGYGKCCTCCGGAGGCAGCCCGCGAGCTGAGGCGGGAGCCAGGCAGGTGCCAGTAACTGACTACGCTAATTGTGTCAGGCTCTCCTCACTGTTCAAAAATAGTTCTCCTTCTGGATGAAGGGGTGGTGGTGGCTGCTCTCTCTGAGGGGGAGCTGCAYCTGCCACGCCCACAGGCACTCCCTCTGATGCTGAGTTTGTGAGCCACACCCTAGCCGCCAAGCCCAAGCCAGATGACACAAGGCATCTATTTACAAGCTGAGTAGGCAGGCGGGGAGGAGGAGGACCATTAAACCGCACTGGGAGATCTTCTGTATTGGACAATGATTTCCCGAGCCAGCGAGGCCCCACTCCCCACCACAGCTGCAGATGCCTAGGACACAGCCGGCCACAGTGGGCAGGAGGGGAGGCTGTAGGAGAAGTTAGGGGGCGAGAATATGGAGGTAAAGGCCAGGAGGCCGCAGGGACATCGGGACTGGTGAATCAATGGCTGTAGGTGACTCTGGTCTCAGTTTCCAAGGCTTGGGAAGGAATCTGGGTAGCCCAGAGCTGTTTTGTGTCACTTGGGGGTCCCTCCCTAGCTTCCTACCTTCAAAGTTCAGCTTTCCCGTGAAGCTTCCGTCTTTGTTGGCAGTGGCCATAGTGGGTCTGGGTTTCTCACAGACTGTGGGGCCCTCAGCAATGTCTGCGGAGGACATGGGTCCCTGAGGGGTTTGAGAGGAGGCTTGCTCACCCCACAGCCAGGCTGCCTACATCACACCCAGGAGCCGCCTCTGCCTCGATGGCTTCCCTGTGCTGTGGGATTTCTGTCACTCATCTCTCTCTCTCTGAGAGTGAACTGGCCTCTCACTTTATCCACTGGGTCTCAGCTTGCTGAGTCTACTTGAGTTTTTCGTGTGTGGGGTTATTTGGTTTTCATTTGTTTTAGAGTCTCTTGTAGCCAAGGCTGGTCTCGAATTCACCGTGTACCTGAGAATGACTTTAAACTTATTGAATATTGTTACTAATTTTTATTTTGAGACCGGGTCTCACTTTGTAACCCTGACTGGCCTGGAACTCACTATGTAGACCAGGCTGGCTTTGAACTCACAGAGATCCGCCTGTTTCCGCCTTCGAATGTCTTAAAAGTAGGCACCGCCGAGTCCAACCACATGGCTTGTTTTGACTCTTCAGCAGAAGATCTGAAAGATGTCAAGAGTCCTGGCCTGGAACATGGCACAGGGAGGGCAGGGGCGCGGGAAGGGACACTATGCACATCTGTCCTCTCTCCAGCCTTGGCCTTTCTGAACACAGGAACTGGCCGGGATGGAGGCTGGGGGGAAGCCTGTGTGCGCATCTGGGATTGACCACAGGAAACCTTCCCAGAAGGACTCTAGGGAGAGAGATGTCCCCAGGGTCCAACTGCTCTGTAGCGCCATAAGTGGATCCTGGCTGCAGCCTGGGGAGTGGCCGTTGTTGGGAAGCTCTGCGGATCCTGGCTGCAGCCTGGGAAGTGGCCGTTGTTGGGAAGCCCTGCGGTGATGGACAGAACGTTCAGTCTCTCGTGGGAGCCAGGGAAGAGGGGAGGGATGGGGGAGGGCTGTCCAGTCCTGCCTGCCTCTCCAGCCCTGCGTGGGAAGAGGACACCTGATGGGACAGCAGTGGCCTTGCTGCCTCACGGGAGGCAATTGTGTCCTCTTAAGGAGCAGTGGTGACTCACCAGAGTACCCCGCAGCTTGTCATAAACATCCCCCAGACACCTAACTCCCTCGGCCTTGGTTCTGTATTAACTCAACCGTGCTCCATCGTTCCATAATTAATTAGGTTTCCTAGGTAGCTCGAGACTGGAAGAGGGTGTCCCAACTTGTGGGCACAAATATTACTGACTCCACGAGAGCTCCCACGTGTCCTATGAATAGACGAGCCAGCCCCCTCCAGCCTCTCCTTCTCTTTGGAAACACGTTAGCATTGGCTGCTCTGGGAAAGGTGAGAGGCGGCCAAATAGCCTTGATTTGAATAATTCTGAAATGTCAAGGGCTACACCAGTCATTCAGTGGGAGAGTACTTATCCAGGCCTTGGGTTTGATTCTTAGAACTGCAAAAGGAGTTTGCATTTAAAAACTCCATCATTTAAATTTAAAAAAAGGAGTTAAACGTGACTGTAACCCCATCAGAGAGCAAAGCAAGAGAGGCAGGACGGATGTGGCTCTGTTGGTAGGGCTTTTGTGGTACGTTCAGGAACCATAGCGCGTGCCTAGCCTTGAAATCTCAGCACTCAGTCCATGGGGGCAGGAAGATCAGACGTTCTGGGTCATTCCAGTTTACATATTTAATTCTGACATAGCCTGGGCTACATGAAACCACGTCTCAACAACAACAAAAACAAACAACAACAACAACAAACAGTCAAGGGCTGGGGTGATAGCTCATTCAGTAAATGCTTGCCACAGAGGCACAAGGATCAGAGTTCAATTCCCAGCACCCAGGTAAAAGGCCAGCTATAACGGCATGTGCTTGCAAGTCAAAGTGTGTGTGTGGGGGGGGAGGCGGGGGGATAGCAGGAGCTCAGCAGCCAGCGAGGTAAGCTTAATTGATGCGCCTCAGACCCATCCTGAGAGACCCTACCTCAAACAGTGAGGTGGGGCTGTCCAGATGGCACTTGCTTTCAAGCCTGACGACGTAAATTCAATCCCTGGGACGGGTGTGTCAGAACTAAGTCCTCAAGGTGTCTTCTGTCCTCCACATGCATAGTTCTGGGGCACAGTTGCAGTGTGCAAACACACACACACACATCAATGAAATTCAACACATTGGATTGCTCCTGGAACAGACCTAGGCTTCAAGAGTGACTAGAGGATTCAGTCCCTCAGACCTGAGCTGACCAACATGGTAGCCAGTATCCAAAGGCCGGAGTGACTGTCAGGAGCTCAAAACCTGGCAGGTGCTACTGAGAAATTAGTTAGAAACAAAGTTACTTCCAAAACCTTTGGAAAACATTTTCACATTTATCTCTTTGGTGGGTGGCGATAGGGGGTGGGGGTCACAGGGGCGGGGCATGTGTGTGAGTACCACAGCATGAACATGGCGGAAGTCAGAGGGAAACTTGCAGGAATCCGCTCTCTCCTTCCTCCAAGGAGGGGTTTCAAGGATGATTCTTGGGTCACCAGCCTTGGCATCAAGTGTGCCCCTCTGCCCGCTTCTATTCCCAGCACCTACACAATGGTGGACTATTCACTTAACCTTTTTTTTAAAGATTTATTTATTTATTATACATAAGTACACTGCAGCTGTCTTCAGACACCCCAGAAGAGGGCGTCAGATCTCATTACGGATGGTTGTGAGCCACCATGTGGCTGCTGGATTTGAACTCAGGACTTCTGGAAGAGCAGTCAGTGCTCTTAACCGCTGAGCCACCTCTCCAGCCCTATTCACTTTGTCTTAAATTTAACAACTGGTACTCGATTCTGTTGTCAAAAATATGCTGAATCAAGAAATGGCTCAGCAGTTAAAAGCATGAACTGGCCGGGCGGTGGTAGCGCACACCTTTAATCCCAGCACTTGGGAGGCAGAGGCAGGCAGGTTTCTGAGTTTGAGGCCAGCCTGGTCTGTAGAGTGAGTTCCAGGACAGCCAGGGCTACACAGAGAAGCCCTGTCTGGAAAAAAAGAAAGAAAGAAAAGAAAAGAAAAGAAAAGAAAAGAAAAGAAAAGAAAAGAGAAAAGAAAAGTATGAACTGCTCTTGCAGAAGACCAAGGTTTGGGTGGTGTGTGTGTGTGTGTGTGTGTGTGTGTGTGTGTGTGTATGTGTGTGTGTGTGTTTCTAAGTGTGGGCATATGTATGTGAACATTGTTGAGGCTGCTCTTGAACTACTGACTCTTCTACCTCCATATCCCAACACACCCCAAGTTCTAGGATTACAGGTGCCCAGAAAAAAAATTAAATATATATATATATACACACATTCCTAATTTCCTAATGTAAATAATTAGCAAGCATTAAGTAACATATGTATTGGAGAAACAGTGACAGGAAAGGTCTGTTTTAGTTCATGGTTCTGTGCCAAGGTTAATTTCTTAACTTTGGCAAATGCACCCTAGTTATGCAACACACTAGTCTTTTGAAGAAGTGGGCGAGCAAAGGGTTTAGAGGAAATCTCTGCCACTTTTCTATAAATCGAAAATTAGCCAGGCAGTGGTGGCACATGCCTTTAATCCCAGCACTTGGGAGGCAGAGGCAGGTAGATTTCTGAGTTTGAGGCCAGCCTGGTCTACAGAGTGAGTTCCAGGACAGCCAGGGCTACACAGAGAAACCCTGTCTCGAAAAACCAAAAGAAAAAAGAAAAAAAAAAAGAAAACTCAATCTATCCGGGCGGCGGTAGTGGCGCACGCCTTTAATCCCAGCGCTTGGGAGGCAGAGGAAGGYGGATTTCTGAGTTCGAGGCCAGCCTGGTCTACAGAGTGAGTTCCAGGACAGCCAGGGCTACACAGAGAAACCTTATCTCAAAAAACCAAAAAAAAAAAAAAAAAAAAAAAAAAAAAAAAAAATTTCTTTTTTGTAACTCTTCAAAAGTGTTTTTTTTTTTTTTTTTTTTTTTTTTTTTGGTTTTTCGAGACAGGGTTTCTCTGTGTAGCTCCGGCTGTCCTGGAACTCACTCTGTAGACCAGGCTGGCCTCGAACTCAGAAATCCGCCTGCCTCTGCCTCCCAAGTGCTGGGATTACAGGCGTGCGCCACCACCGCCCGGCAGAGTATATATTTTTAATGTCTTTATTTTTGAGACAGCCTTATGTGTCTCAAAAGCTCAGGATGACCTTGAACTTCTGATCTTTCTGCCTCCATAAAAGCCAAGAAGAAGGCGTTGGATCCTTTGGGACGAGAGTTACAAATGGATGTCCACCATTGTGTGGGTGCTGGGAGTGGAACCCAGGTCGTCTGGAAGAGCAGCCAGTGCTCTTAACCCCTGAGCCATCTCTCCAGGACCTTCTTTAATTATTTTTTTTTTTAAATCACAGAAGTTAAAATAGTTTTGTAAGAAGCTCCACCCTAAAATCAGATATAGTGGCATATGCCTATAATCCCAGAACTTGGGAGTTGGTGGCAGGGAGGATCAGGAATTCAGGGGTAGCCTGGGCTACACAGTGAGTCCAAGAGCAGCCTGAGTCCCATGAGATCCTGTCTCAGAGAAGGGGTGGGACTCTGTCCTATAGTGAGGGGCTTGAGCCCTCTTCCTGGATGCTCTCCTCTCAGAGCTTTTATCCTAATGGCTGTCCCCAACCCTGTATCTTCTTTCTAGGATAGCAAGGTCTGCTCACTGTAGTGGGCGGGGACGGGCGGGGACAGGGGAGCTGGAGGTTCCTATGATAACCTTGTCCCTTCCAGGCGAGACTTAGGATCAGGCTGCAGAGCTGCTGGGAAGGGCTGCTCTGTTGCTTTCTAGCCTTTCATTGGTTGGTCAGTGATCTTCATCTCCAGCCACTTCAGAAGAGACCTTAGGAGCAGCTGCTGCAGCCCGAAGGCAGACTGCTGACCCTGGGCGGCTCGGGCCCTGAAGCTGCCACGTGATACAACACAGGGCCTGCAGGTGCCCTGGAGTCCAGGAGAGACCCACGGGTCTTCCTTCCAACACACCCGTCTACCTTAAGCCCCAGCTGCCTGCAGCCACAAGGCCTGGCCACCATAAGCTGGGGATAGTCGCCGCTCCAGTTCTCACAGTAGGTGCCCCGGCTCAAGCCTCCCCAAGCAGCAGAGGACCCGCCCCTCCACCCTTTGCAACCTCCAAAGCCGGCAGGTGGGGAAGGAAGGCCAGCCCGCAACAGTTCAGCCCTGCGCACTCAGGGACCCGGGCCAGGCTGGCTAGCTCAACGCCTGCGGCCGGTCACCCGCCGCCCTCCACCGTCCAGATGTCAGCGGACCCGGCGGCCCTGTCCTGACGTGCACCTTCCCCTTCGCTGCCCCGCAGTGCACTTTGTCTCGCCGCAGCCAGATGTGCCGGCTTTGGTGCTGGCCGCCTCTAACGAGGTACACATGTGCAGCCTGGCCCCGCCCCAAGAGAGAGCTGGCTGCAGCTGGCCACGCGGAGAAAGGGAGGAGGGATGCTTGGCGAAGGCTTCCTGATGGAAACTGAACTGGGGACCGCGTGGCCTAAATAAGGACCTGGCTTTAGCTGGGGGAGTGGAGTGGGGTGGGGTGGGGGTGTTACTCTCCTCTGGGCTCAAAAGTGATGAGTCCCCCAGTTTTTTCCTAACAACTGGGGTGTTCTCATGGGTTTCCCCTTTCCCTTAACCAGAGAAATCATGTCCAGAAATAAAGGACTATTTAGAAAACTCAATATAAACCGGGCGTGGTGGCGCACGCCTGTAATCCCAGCACTTGGGAGGCAGAGGCAGGCGGATTTCTGAATTCGAGGCCAGCCTGATCTACAGAGTGAGGTCCAGGACAGCCAGGGCTACACAGAGAAACCCTGTCTCGAAAAACCAAAAGAAAAAAGAAAAAAAAGAAAACTCAATCTATCCGGGCGGCGGTAGTGGCGCACGCCTTTAATCCCAGCGCTTGGGAGGCAGAGGAAGGTGGATTTCTGAGTTCGAGGCCAGCCTGGTCTACAGAGTGAGTTCCAGGACAGCCAGGGCTGCACAGAGAAACCCTCTCTCAGTGGAGGCAGGAGGATAGCAAGTTCAAGCCTGGGCTGCTCTGTGGGGTAAAGGACAGGCAAATTAGCTGAGTTGCTACAGGTGCTTGTTGCCAAGACTATGCAAGGCATCCTTCCATCTCTCCATGAGCACAGTGGGTCACGCCAGCTCACACACACACACAATAGTAAGAGACGCTTTATTGACCCAGGGCGGTCAGAGTGCACACGCTGTTTGAACACTAGCATTGTCTTCCGTGTTTCTCTCACAAACGGCACTGTGATGAGCAGCCTCCTGCCTGCAGGGAACCAGTCCGATACGTGTAACGGGGGCTGGCACGGTGGCTCAAGTGACGGCGTTTGCTACCATCCGTCCCCAGCACCGCACAAAGCCATACATACGTACGACACAGTAGTCCTGTATGCTTAGCCATTTGGAGTCAGAGACAGGAGAGCTAGAAGTTCGAGGTCATGCCTGGGATATGTGAAAACCACCTCAAAAGAATTTCACAGGCGGGAGCCTCGGGGTGAGGTCCTGTATACACAGACATAACAGAGCAAGCACAAGGCAGGCTAGCGAGATGGCTCCAGAGTAGAAGGAAGGCATGTGCCTCCAAGCCTGATCCCCGGGGTTCAAGCCTCAGGACCCACAYGGTAGAAGGAAAACTCCTGAAACATGTGGTCTTGGCATGCAGGTGTCCATACACAGTGTGTAATATATAAAGGGATAATAAGTAAATAAACGCAGTCCTTTGTGTCAGTTTGATGCAAACCTAGACATATCTGGAAAGAGGAAATCCTTTTTTCTTTTTTGTTTTGTTTTGTTTTTCGAGAAAAGATTTCTCTGTGTAGCTCTGGCTATCCTGGAACTCACTCTGTAGACCGGGCTGGCCTCGAACTCAGAAATCCACCTGCCTCTGCCTCCCTAGGATTAAAGGAATTAAAGGCTTGTGCCACCACCGCCCAGCCCGTTCTTGTGTTCTGTGCATTGGTTTTTGCCTGCATGTATGTGTGGGGGTGTCAGATCCCCTGGAAATGAAATTATAGGTTTGAGCTGCCATGTGGGTGGCGGGAATTGAACCCAACTGAAAGGGCAGCCAGTGCCTTTAACCACCGAGCCATCTCTCCAGCCTCCCGAAGAGGAAGTGACAAAATGCCTCCATCAGATTAGCATGTGGGAATTAATGATTGATGTGGGAGGGCTCAGTCCACTCTTGGTGGTACCCCCTGAGCAGGTGGGCCTTGGCTGTATCAGAAAGCAGACTGAGCAAGCTGTGGGGGACAAGTCAGTAAACAGCCCTTCTCCATGGCCTCTGCTTCAGTTTCTGCCCAGGTTCTGGTCTTGATTGCTGCCCTGACTGCCCTTGAGGGCTGGGACTGAGGGTATGCGAGCCAAAGAAACGCTGCTTTTGGTCTTCGTGTTTTATCACCGTAATAGAAACCTTAACTAAGACAACGTAATACAAATATATCCAACTAATCCCAATACTCAGGTGGTGGAGGCAGGAGAAGTTTAAGGCTAGCCTGGGATACACAAGATTGCGTCTCAAAAGAAAAAAAGAAACAATGTAACCATTGCACCGGCTAGGAAACACCCGGGTTGGCTTGTTTCTGCTGGTTAGTGTTGTGGATTTTAGATGTATTTATTTAGTGTGCAGGAGTGTGTGTACCTGCGTGTGTGTGCCTATGTGTACCGTGTGCCCAGCGAGGTCAGAAAGGGGCATTGGGTGCCCTGGGACTGGAGTTAGGGATAGTTGGGGGCCACCATGGAGGCTCTGGGAACTGAACCTGGTTCCCCTACAAGCGTCGTCAGTGCCCTCAGCTGCGGAATCGGCATTCCGTCCAGCGCCCAGGCCCAGGCATTTTGACTGCGGGGAGAGGGGAAAGAGGAGACTGCAGACAAGGATGAGGAAGCCACTCCCAGTTTTTGGAGTGTGTTCCTTGCCCTGCTAAGGAGGGGAGGAAGGACTAGAAAAATTGATGCTCTAGATCCCTGTCCCCAGGGTCTGGCACATAGCTAGTGCCCTGGGCACACAGCTCCACCCTGCCTCTCTCCCCTCAGCCTCCCTGTCCTCCAGCTGGTTTCTTCTTGTCCCCCGACTCCCACCATCATGAACCCCGGTAAAGAAATCAGGTCCATGGGGGGTGGGGAACCAGGAAAAGGGAAAGGAAATGTAAATAAAGAATATATCCAATAAAAAAAAAAGAAAGAAAAGAAATCAGGTCCACAGCAGAGGGCTCAGGTTAAGGGCAGCTTTTACCAGAAGGTACTTCCCAGCTGGGTGAGTGTCTGTCCCCCCCCCCCCCCCCCCCCGGGCGGCCCCACCCCC
>BDUI01011258.1:47053-57346 GCA_002335545.1 Apodemus speciosus
TTTTTTTTTAATAAAAACCTCACAAATACTTGCTGGATAGACAGTCAAATTCTCCAATACAGGGTGTAAAATTGATGCCTATACTAAAGACAGACAGACAGACAGACAGACAGATACACACACACACACACACACAAGTCAGAATAGAACTGGAAAAAAAATACTTCAACTTGCCTAGTGCTTCAAAACTCAAAATCCTACTGGGGCAAATTTTTGTTTTTCAGGAAATCCCTAGAAATAAGCAAGCCACAATGGAATCTGAACTTACACAACCTTATACAACATGAAACCTGAAAGGTCATTGACGGACTTATRGTATGGCCTAGGGATACTGTTAAAGGACAGAGCAGTCACCAGGCAAAGCAATAATCCTTGGGCCTGTCCTAGCCCAGAGTATTGTTCCACTGCCTTTCACAGCCCTCCCCGTACAAGGTTATATATCTAGATTAACATAACCCAGTTTCTGCCAAATATAGGTTGTCAAAGTCCTTTCTCTCTTTCCAGCCTTCCCTTCCTCCAATCCCCCAAAAGAGSAACTCAACGGTGAAACAAGATTAATAGGCTGGGTAGAATACAGTCAGAAAAAAAATTAATAAGGTCCTAATTTCAAATGGTTCTCTGGGAAATGGCAGCCAACATTAGCACTGGCAAGGCCACTGTGCCCTTCTTTGCACATGAAGTCAATAACTAGCCAGAGTTCAGTAAACAGCAAAGCAGAAGGGACATTCYAGTAACCTTTGCTTACAAGGATGAGCGCAAAGTGTTCCTTAAGACGAACAATGATCTTTTACAAAAGAAAAGGATGCAAGGGACTTCTCTGATCTTAATTAATCAGAATGTTTACTTTGTATTAATTTACCACCCAACTTGAGGGAGCTGTCTGCAGAGCACACCCCTCTTTCTTTTTCAGGGAGTCTTCCCTGCAAGACACCTGCTCAGTTCTCATTTTACACGCCGCCCGCCTGCCTCACTTAGTCATCACCGGAATGTGTTCCCTGTGGCTGCACCTACTTCACCTGCCCTTTCTATTATTACCTTGTAAGTGCGCCCTAAGGCTAGGCAGTAGAACTACACACGGAGAGYGGTTAATAATTTAAATTGTTCCTCTCTGAAACCACCTTCTTTCTTCATCAACTTGCCTTGCTGAGCTTACAGTGTGTTCTTTGTCTTTTAAACCGCAAAGGTTGCAAAAGAGTTTGGCCACTAAAAAAAAATAGTAAAATAATAAAAAAATAATTCTCCCTTCTAAAAGTAAAAAAAAAAAAAAAAAAAATTCAGCGAAGCATCCATGACACATTCACATTGCTTCATAAGTAAATTGCTTGAGTTTAATAAGAGCCTTCCCCTAAACAGAGGGCTGTTCAAAAAGCTAATACATCCTGTGCATTCAAAGAATAAAGAAATAGCAGGAAATTCCAGTTTTTCACTTCTAGTAGAATTTACAGCCTTTCCCAAACTGGACTGCTCCTGATAACCCCAGGAAATAAAGGGAGAAAAAAAAGAAAGAAAGAAAAACAAAATTCCTGGCTAAGATTTACTTTCCCTGGCYTTCCCCTCTTACACAGGGGTCAATTATGCAGGTTTCTCTTTCCTCGAAGTACATTATTTAGTCCCCAATCTCTTTACCCACTTCTCCAGGTCAAGAAATCTGTGCAATTTTCACTAGGTAAGGAGAGATGCCTCTAAACCCCCAAATACGGGCGATAAGGGAGGTTTCAGTGACCAAACGGTCGCGGGAATCCCTACTCCCTGGACGTGCACGACACGTCCGAGCTTCTTTCTCAAAGAACAGAAGCCAAACGGGAAAGCTGGGTGGTTCTCCCTCGGCCTCCGGCGGCCACACCCCTGGCCTGAGCCCTCCCCAAACCGGTCTTCGCAACCTTGCTTCGCTCCGAAGCCCCCAACTACCGCGGGCACACCGGAGCGCAGCCCCAACCCACCGCGGTCACTACGAAGGAGGTACCTTCTCCAAGCTTTTCACTCACAACGGTCACACCCGAGGACTCCTTCCATCCTCAACCGTCACGCTCCTCGGATCTCCTTTCCTCCTGAGCCTACGACCCGGCTTGGGGTTCCCCTCCCTCACAACCACCCCCAGTCAGTCAGGGACACACCCCAAAGCCAGCCGCCTTGAACTCACCGGAGGCAAGGGCGGGGTGGCGGCGGCAGTCGGAGAGCACAGCCGGGGTGGTGGTGTAATGGTTTCCTGCCCGTCACGATTCTCTCTAGATCTAAGCCACTGCGCAAAACCCAATTTGCCAGGGACAAAGATGGTGGGCCGGAAGCTTTGGCGTAAGAGAATCTCGCCGCCTGACGTCATCTGGGTGCGCGGGAGAACCAAACAGYCAGGTTGTGTCCGTCGCCTCAGCAACGGACCCGTTTCCCGGTCTCGGGGTTAGGGCAGTTGCCTAAACACTAAGGAGACCCGCAGTGGCTTATTCCAGAGGATACCTTCAATAAGTGGGTATTTTGGGGATTTATTTCCGTGAGCAAGATTTTTGTAAAACTTGTGTGAGGTATCCTATTTGCTTAAACACAAACCTCAGCTAATTTGCCTGTAAGGTTCAGAAACCCATAGAGATGATAGAAACCAGGACTACAGATGGACAGCTGAAGTAGGAGACAGCGACTCAAAGATGCTAAGAAGCATTCAGATCTGAGTTTGAAGCCCTACGTTGAGCAAGATTGGAGAAACTTATTAGCGCCCCCTTCTTGCCCCGCCCTTAGGCTTGAATGGTTTAAGTACCTAAAACACCTAGTGGATACAGGTTTCTTTAGGAAACTAAACTGGTACTACAGGTACTTAGCTCCCATATCCAGCTTCAGAAGAAAAACCAGCGTCGGGCCATGTATCTCAGGCAAGCCAGAAACTAAGCTCCTCTTGCTTCTGCCTTTAGGGCACTTTGAACGTCTCTATTTACCTTGACTCTAAGGCCTAGTGGTTCTTCTACCCAGGTTCCCCTCACTCTACTATTGAACAACTTCCTTTTCATTTTATTTTTTAATGTGCATTGGTGTTTTGCCTGCAGTATGTGAGTGTGTTCAATCCCCTGGAACTGGAATTTCAGACAGCTGTGAGCTGCTATGCAAGGAGCTGGTAACTAAGCCCAGGTCCTTTGAAAGAGCAGCCAGTGATCTTAACTACTGAACCATCTCTCCAGCCCCCAGATTTGAAACTTCAAAACAAAACAAAACACCTCATGGCAGGGCTGGAGTGATGGCTCAGTGGTTAAGAGCACTGACTGCTCTTCCAGAGGTCTTGAGTTCAATTCCCAGCAAGCCCACGGTGGCTCACAACCATCTATAATGGGATCTGATGCCCTCTTCTGGTGTCTGAAGATAGCCACAGTGTACTTGTGTACATAAAATAAATAAATAAATCTTTATATATTAAAAAACAAAATAATTCAAGGTGTGGTGGCACAAGCCTTTAACCTCAGCACTCAGGAGGCAGAGGTAGGTGGATCTTTGTTCAAGGCCAGCCTRGTCTACAATGTGGATTCCAGGACAGCCAGGACTACATGGAGAAGCCCTGTCTTCTAAAAACAAAACAGATGACTTAACCCAATTACAATTAAGTTAGTTATTTCCTGAGCATTTATTATATAATTTCCTATGTAACTCATGCTTAATACATATTTAAGATCTCCAAACCTGATGGTCAGGCTTAGGTTTTAATGCCTTCTAATAGAAAGGTCAATCATGTACCTTCTATTAATCTACACATATGAGATTGGGGTTTTTATGTATTTGGAGACTAAAATCTGGCATATTACCAAAGTGAAATAAAAACTGACAGCAGGGAAGGATCCTAGGGCCTCACACACGCTGGGCAAATACTCTACCACTGAGTTATATAACCAACCAGGTCATACTATTTTTAACCTTTTCCGTTTCTCATGTAATAATTACAGTATCCTTTTTATAAAGTTGTCTAGAGTTTATAGAGTAATATGGGTCCATTACTCAGGAAATCTTGACCCTCTGGCTAAGCATGAAATGAGACTTTGAACCAAGATTGCATAAATGGATTTCCCCCCTCTTTTTTTCCCCCTTCCTCCGTTCTTTCTCCCTTTCCTCACTGCCAGATAACCCAATGTCTCAGGCGAGGAGGTTACATAATTATGCCAGCACCTTCTGTCAGAAGAATCTGATTCATGGACACAATGACAACTTGACATTCATTCATTGTAACAAGGTTACTCYGATTAAATGTTACTAATCCCTGCTAGAGAACTCTAATAGAGTTATATAGTCCTGTTCTTTTTRAGCTATCTTATTTTGTAAGCTACTCTACAGCTATTTTTTAAAGACTTATTTAAATGTTGTGTCTGTACAAGTATGTGCTGTACCTCTGGGGACCAGAGAAAGCATTGTATCCCTGGAACTGGACTTACAGTTAGCTAGGAGCCTCTGGATGTGTGAGCTGGGAACTGAACTCAGGTCCTCTGCAAGAGCAACAAGTGTCTCACCAGCCCATCGTCTCCCAGACTCCCCACCTATAGTTTAAGTTCCTTTTGTTTTAAAATAGCCTGCTTGGTTTTTTTTTCCCAACTGAAAAACTTTAATTGATGCAAATGTTTAATTTTCTACTTGTTTTATCTATTTCTTATCTGTGTATTTTTGCTATTCACTTAAGAAAAGCATAAACAGGGCTGGAGAGAACCAGTGGTGAATAGCACTGGTTGCTCTTGCAGAGGACCTGGCTCTGGTTCCCAGCACACACATGGTCTGCAACTATAGTTCTAGGGAATCAAACATACTTTTTTGACCTTTGCGGATAGCAGGTATGCATGTGGTACATACATACACATGCAGGCAAACACTTTAGTACATCCAAAATCTTTTTTATATTAAGAACCATTGGTCAGCATGTGATATTTACCAGATGCTTTATGTAGTTCTCCGGTCCTTAAAACTCAAGGCTGAGCATGAAAGCCAACTTGAAGCCTAGCCAAGGATAGGTACATACAGCTCAAGAATCTTAAGCTGAAACAATTATTAAAAAAYAAAAACCCTTAATATTTTTGGAAATTCAACAACTGCACTTCTGACAGTGATTTTTGTAAAGTATAAATCATGTTTTAGAACTATAAGGAAAACTTCAAAATTGAAACTAAAACCAATCCCTCTATAGGGTTCTCATCATACAAACCAATTGCRTACTTTTACACCCTAAGGTCCTCTAGAGCAGTGAATACTACTCAGTTTGAGGGTCATAAGGATCCCTGCTCTGTATTGGTATTGCTAATATGACACATCTACTGAGCTGGAGGGCAGGAATCAATTTCATCTAGCAGAATGTGCCTAGAGCTAGAACTTAATTTTACGCATGGAAGACGAGGGAAGCCATCTGCCTGTGAGGAAAAGTAGCCGTCCTAAGTTCTGGTTGGCAAGGAGAATCTTTGTCGTTTTAGTAAAACTTGCTGATAACTGACTAAAATACTAAATCGGGAAGGTGGHCGATTTTTGAGCTAAGCACCACCTGGTAGGAAGGACCCGGCTTGATCTCCCGTGGCAACCGGTGTCAGGCAAGGGCCCCAGCTCCGCACAGAGGTTAGAGTGTGGCCTTCCACGAAGCTCCGCTCAGAGCTAACCAGGAACAGAATCCACCCACTACACTAACCCGTCGCCTCGTAGTCAGGGGGGCGGAAGCGGAAGTCCCAGTTGGTCATAGAGTTCCCGAGTTCCGGCTCAAGACTACATTCGATGCTAGAGCGTCTGTCTTCCGCCCGCCGTGTGGAGGTCCTCGGAGCTTCTGTTTCCGGGTACGGTTTCTGTCACAAAGCCGAGACCTCCTTTCGCAGGTGGCGTCACTGGTCCTCTGCTCCGTGCCCGAGGTCAGCAAGCAAGGACGGGCGCTTCCCAGCCAGCCGCCGGAGCCAGCTCCGGGACTGCAGCTCGAGCGACACGTTCCTTGGCCACACTTGGCTCCGAGTCACGCTCTGCCCTGTGAGGTGCAGCATTTGACAAGTCATTCCCCAGACCCCACGTGCCAAGTCCCCAGCTCCGGAGTTAACAGTCCTTACTTTGGGACTCCCCTCCCTGCCTCCATATAAGTCTTTATTTAATTTATCCCAGTTGATTTTTTTCACTCGTGTAAAATTAAATTTTGAGTTCCAGGTGCAGAAGGACTAAGACTCAGCACCCGTTTGATACAAAACAAGTTCATGCTCATTAGAGTGTTCGTGGCAAAAGTGAATCCCAGTACACACAAGACACTATGGCTGAGCATGGGGCTCACATCACAACTGCTTCGGTGGCGGACGACCAGCCATCCATCTTTGAGGTGGTAGCACAGGACAGTTTAATGACAGCAGTGAGACCCGCTCTTCAGCATGTGGTCAAGGTAAGGTATTATTTCTCTGAAACGTTTCAGGGATGACTGGATAAAACTCCAAACATTTTACTGGTAACCATAAGTTTGCAATGATCGACGTGTCATTTGTATCCATGGCTTAATGGGCATCCACTCAACGAGCTCTGTACTCTTCCTAGGACCTCGGGCTAGATCCCAAAAGCCAGTGAAGCCAGGTGTGTTGAATTTAACAGGGCTAAAGTGAATACCAACCAAAGACTGTAATATGTTTGTTTTTGCATCAGGTTCTTGCAGAATCAAATCCTGCACACTATGGCTTCTTTTGGAGGTGGTTTGATGAAATCTTCACTCTGCTAGACTTTCTGCTCCAGCAGCATTATCTTTCTAGAACTAGTGCCTCATTTTCTGAACACTTTTATGGCTTAAAGCGGATTGTAGCAGGGAGCTCGCCACAGCTTCAGAGACTGGCCAGTGCTGGTCTTCCCAGGGAGCACCTCTGGAAATCTGCTATGTTCCTTGTTCTTCTTCCCTACCTGAAAGTGAAGCTGGAGAGGCTGGCTTCTAGCTTGAGAGAAGAAGACGAATACTCAATTCACCCCCCTTCTTCGCACTGGAAACGATTCTACAGAGCCTTCCTGGCAGCCTACCCATTTGTTAACATGGCCTGGGAAGGCTGGTTCCTTATACAACAACTTCGTTACATCTTGGGAAAAGCTGAGCATCACTCTCCCCTGCTGAAACTGGCTGGAGTTCGGCTAGGTCGACTGACAGCTCAGGACATGCAAGCTATAGAACACAGACTGGCTGAAGGCAGTGCAGTGCAGGAGCCTGTCAGAAGGTAAGGCCATTTCTAAAACCCTTTTATTAACAGAATTTAAAATTGTGCATCAATCATCTGGTTTACCCCAGCTATTTATTAAATCACAGAAGTTGTTCCTCACACCCATAAAAGATGGGCCACCATCCTGGTTACCTTTCTCATCATAATAGGTATACCTTTGTGCATGCTTAGTGTATGTAAGGGCCCCATGCCTGGTATCTGCTTTGTGTACATCATCTTATGCCTCATCACACCTGAATTAAACAAGATGGCTTTTAACAGTTGAGGGAACGAACAGCTATAAAGATGGCAGAGCAAAAATTCAAGGCAAAGTGGTACAATTCTAAAGACTTCTTACCCAAGATGCAACATTTCCTTAACATTGTTTATTTTCCCACAAGTTCAAACATGTATGCATCTCAGCGTTGATAAGTTACTTTTTAAGTGAACTGCTTTTTCTGGATGGATTATATTCCATTTAAAAATTCTCTAAAGTTGAATATCTAATGCCTTTTTCAAATCAAAACCTAAGTTTTTGTTGTTAACAGTTTGGGGGGACAGCTGGAGAAATGGCACAGTGGTTATGTAAATGACATGTACTGCTCTTCCAGCGGACCAGAGATCAATCCCCAGAACCCTTATTTGGCAGTTCACAACTACCTATAACTTCAGATCATCTGGCCCAAACGGCACCTGCATATATGTGTACAAACAAGCAGACACAAACATAAATCTTTTAAAAACCAGAACATCAGAGCTTAGACATACACAGGCTTGCAACAGACCCTCCAGCACATCAAGTGTGAAACTGCATCTAGTTACTTTGTGACCATATACATAAACTGTTTTCTTTGCCTCTTGCTCTTTTCCCAACAGCTTTGGTGAGAAGATAAAGTCAGCTCTGAAGAAAGCTGCGGGAGGTGTTGCCTTATCCCTCTCAACTGGCCTTTCTGTGGGTGTATTCTTCCTGCAGTTTCTTGACTGGTGGTACTCTTCTGAGAACCAAGAGGCCATCAAATCACTGACTGCCCTGCCCACTCCACCACCACCTGTACACCTAGACTACAACTCTGATTCTCCCCTCTTACCCAAAATGAAAACAGTGTGTCCGCTCTGTCGTAAAACTCGAGTGAATGATACGGTTCTTGCCACCTCTGGTTATGTATTCTGTTACCGATGTGTGTTTAATTATGTGAGGAGTCACCAAGCCTGTCCCATTACAGGGTATCCAACGGAAGTCCAGCATCTAATTAAACTCTACTCTCCAGAGAACTGAAAGAGATTAGTGCATGATCTCACAGCTCAAGTTCTATACTGTAAGGCCACAAGATGGTTTTAGTATGGCAGACAACAATGATAGTTCCCTGATTCATAACTACATTAACTTTCAATAGTTATATGGATTTAAAAGGATATATCCACTTGATCCTAACCTTTTGGTTTGCTCTGTACCAAGCTGGTTAAGCAGGAGAATCAGGATTGTAGGTGTTGTGAGGGCCAATGTGAAGGTTGGTTATAAAAGACCACCTCACTTAAGAGTAAAGTTTTAAGCCAGGCTGTGGTGGTGCACGCCTTTAATCCCAGCACTTGGGAGGCGGAGGCAGGTGAATTTCTGAGTTCGTGGCCAGCTTGGTCTACAGAGTGAGTTCCAGGACAGCCAGGGCTACACAGAGAAACCCTGTCTCAGAAAAAAAAAAAAAAAAAGAGTAAGGTTTTAAGTTGGATGTGGTAGTGTGTAAGCACTCTGGAGATGGAGGCAGGGTTTTGAGTTCAAGGCCACCACAGGGAGACTATCAAAAGTAAAATAGGTGAGGGATTAAGTAGGATAAAATAGCACAGGAAACCTCAGGTTTCCTGATAAAGCAAGTCATTTGGGAAGCAGGCCTTCTCTTTAGAAAACATTTCTCTACTTTTGAATTAGAGGCTTTATCAGACATGGTGTTTCTCTTTATAGAAATACTTTCTAGAGAAAAGCCCCTTCCATCTATCAGGACTTACTAACATCTACCACAGTTTATCAGCATTTGAAGATTTCCTTCATGATCCATACCTGTCTTGTCTTGGGATAGGATTTGTTTATAGGGAGGAGTCTGGGAATTTCAATATGAATGAAAGCTAGCAAGCAATGGTGAGATGCAGTAAAATCCGTATGTCATGTTTCCCTGATGCCTGCCTGATGAACATTAGTGAGCAGCGGCTTCCTGCTYGCTCTCATGAGCTGCTCAGCTGGCAATCTGCTCAGCTGATAGGAATCATGCTAGGTATTGTGAGAGTTTCTATGAAACATTTAAGTAAATTTTAACAAGGCATGATTCTGGGAAAGAATTGTTCTGTGCTGTCATGATTATGTGGAAACTCAAAAGATTACTTCAGGGGTTTAAATAAATTCTCATTCAGATCACCAATGACTTCTTGAAGTTTTTCTGCATTCATTAAAGTTTTGCTTTTGACAAATTCAATAAAGAACAAAATTCTTGTTCTAACAACACAGATACCGCCTTGTATGAAATAGCGTTTGTCAGAAACAACAGTTTACTTGCTTGTTTAGGAAGACTGATGACAGTGGATGGACAAGCTGGTAAAAAAAAAAAAAAACAGCTTTTGAAAAATCATTAATGTAGGCTGAATGAATATAATTTGCACGTGCCTGGTGTGATACTGAGTCATCCTGGCAATTGAAAGCATATTCTCTGGCACCATAAAGATGATAGAACTTTACTAAGTTTTAAAATAGATAATCCATCCTGTGGATTTAAAAGTATTGAAGCTTACATATATATGATCATTTATAAGCTCTTGTAAAAACCTTACCAAAACAAAAGTCTTACCCAAACAAATACGGTGGTTAATTAAAAACACTTTTAATACAGTAATAATAACTCAATAAGGAATCAATCCCAAATCAGGGCAGAAATGATGAATCCTCCATGAAGTTTTCAACCCAGATTTCTCACCTGGACCTAAGAAGGAAAACATGAAAGTATCAGTAATTCAAAGGATACAAAAGAAATACTCTTATACACTATAAGCCAGGATCCACACAGGTTCAAATACCCAGGTGGTAAGCAGAATCAGCTCAGAGAGAAGATTAAGGGGTCACACCCTGGTCAGAGCCAGCGCGAAGCAATGGCAATACCAGGTCAGACTGTACTTC
>BDUI01011260.1:52274-64954 GCA_002335545.1 Apodemus speciosus
GTCATTTTTACCTGATTAGGGAATTGAGCTTTTGTGCACAATGATAGCAAAACACACAAAGTAATGAATAATTACAAAGGAAAGCCATAGGAATGTTTAAACTGTCATTATTAATACCTGGGGTCCTGTGGGTGGATTAGACTTAGTTCTGCATGAACTCTGAAGTTGTACATGTGTCTGCATTTAGTAAATGCTTGGCTGTGCAGATGAGGGCTACATGCCCATGGTTCATTGCATACTGCTTCTGATAATACTGGGTTCTAGCATAAGCCATTTTGTACATGAGTAGTTACTTTAAAGGACCACCTTCCTACAGAATAATCACCAATGTGCCCATGGTCAGCATAAATCTACCACACAGACACACAGAAATCCCTGTCTGTATGAAGTAACTGAGCAAAGTCTTGATCTAGGAGACATGGTTCTTTGAGGGAAGACAAGAATGTATAGACTGAGATGACATAGGACCAGTCTGTGTCCATAGCACTTTACATAAGTTGCTTTCTGTTGTCAATATTCATGTCAACCTTATAAATGAAACAGACAAAACACCTAACTTTCACCAGTATTAAGTCAATTAAAGAATTTTGCATCTAAATTAATTTTGTTTTTCTACTTCCCTRTTTTATTTACTGTATGAAATAATTCATGTGTTTCTTTTTTTATTTTATCATAACTTAATTTTCATGGAATGTATACAGAGCAAGTTTGAGGCATGTCACTATTTCATTGTCATCTGTATTCACATTTGTCAAGTTTATAGGAGGCATCTTATCCTTTCAGTTTCAGAATATTCTGAAGCAATGCATCATCTGAACTTAAAGCAGAAAATATATTAAAAGTGATTCACATGTTCATTCAAAATCTTTTTCTTTATATCTAACTCTTTGTATTAAGTAATATGGCTCTTCTGGGCCCAAATGGGATATAGGAAACTGCCATTTTATTTAATGCCTTCTTACATTGAAGTTACTGTCATTTGGCACCTCAAAAGTATTCAGACACCTGAATGACATACTGGCTGGTTTTATGTAACTTGACACAGGTTGGAGTTATCACCGAGAAAGGAGCTTCAGTTGGGGAAGTGCCTCCATGAGATCCAACTGTAAGGCATTTTCTCAATTAGTGATCAAGGTGTGTGTAGGGGGGCTCGGGCAGTGGGCTTGTGGGTGGTGCCATGCTTGGGTTCGTATTCTTGGGTTCTWTAAGAGAGCAGGCTGAGCAAGCGAGGGGAAGCAAGCCAGAAAGAAACATCCCTCCATGGCCTCTGCATCAGCTCCTGCTTCCTGACCTGCTTGAGTTCCAGTCCTGACTTCTTTTGGTGATGAACAGCAAGCTGGAAGTATGAGCTGAATAAACCCTTTCCTTTCCAACTTCTTTTTGGTCATGGTGTTTGTGCAGGAATAGCAACACTGACTAAGGCAGATGAGTACTGAAAGCTTTTAAAAATCAAAGTTCACTTCCCCAAGTCCAGTTTGACAATGTCTAGAGGAAGAGAGGCTAGTTTTACCTTGCTTCCAGTTGTTATACTTTTTTATAGCTTTAAATTACTTTTTCTCATAACTCCTTGTTTTCATGACCAGTCAGTGGTACAATCACAGTGTTAAGTTTTTTTCTATTTAATTTTTAAATATTTTTAATATCTTTCAGCAGAAGGATGGTAATGCTGTAGAGTGTATCATCATGTTGGAATCAGACAGATTGCATCATCATTTAAAATGTTATTCTAAAAATTTGTATGTTTTTAAATGATTGCAAGAATACTCAAGACAGCTCTAATTCATCCCTGCTTAGATCTAACTATTATGGTCAAAAGATGAAGAATTCGTTGTATTTAGATCTAATTATTCTGAGGATTGTATTTTATGTCATCTATATTCTTGTAGTTTATTATTCTTGTAGTTTATTCTTATAACTATATTCTTGTACTTTAATAATAATCTCTGCATTCATTTTTGTTTTATGCTACAGATTTGTAAATATTAAAAGTATGCAGGTATTTTTCCATTGCTACTGTTCACTTGCTATTTATAAAAATATTAAAATCATCTGACTGTATATATTGTCATGTTCATGTTACCATTTCTTCATGATATTTAAATCATATTTTAATTTATANTATATATATATATATATATATATATATATATATTCACTTGGATTTTAATTTACCAGCTTTGGTTCTACTGGACTTACATAACTTCCTTCAGCTTGTGTTTATACATAACATAAAATAAATTTTAATAATCTGTTTTCACCTCTTTCCTTTCTTCAATAATTTAATTTCTGATACATTGTAACTTAGATCCTGATGTTATTAAATATCACTTATCATTTCTCTCTTATCTTTCAGCTCATTTTAAAGTTTTACTTTACATTTCTCATTTGTGATCAACACAGTTTTCTAATGTGCTTCTTCAACTGCAGAGATGTTTTTCCTGCTCCCTGCTCTTTTTAWGCTGCACAATTTCAAAAGTAGTTCAGTGGTAGTTCTCCATAGCTGATTTTAAAGAAAATGATTTTTCATTTCTTTTGTTTTTAACAACATTGAAACAGTGGGATCCAACTTCCTGAGGCTCACATCCTTGTATCTGCCCTTGCTTTCATCTTTCCTCATTATCCTACCCAGCTCATTAAGATTCTCCTCATGCTTTTGACTTGGGAGTGCATGTTGGTTTATGAGTCTCCAGGGTTCATAACCCAGAAACTTGGACAGCTTCACTGCCTTTGACCTTCCTGTATCCTGTTGCATGTATTTGATAATTGGGGTCTTTAATTTCAACTAACTCCCATGACGGCCAATTTCAGAGACTTCATCAGGTTGGTTGCTAAGTTTTCCACAGTGCACATGATGATGGGTCTCAGTGCTATGTTTCATAAGCCCATCCCATGGCTTCCTCTTACAACAATTTTGATATAATACTGTCTCATAGATCTTACAGTTTGATGCAATTCATTTATGTTTTGAGACTCAAGAGAATGTCTTGTCATCTAGAGTTGTTGAGGTGTTAAGTCTCTTTTCTGTCTTGTTTTCTTTTTCTTTCTTCAAAACTGCTTTTTAAATAAGAATCTCTGTAAGTAAATATTTACCACTATTAGTACATTCTTTCTGAAGTAGTTTTGTAAATAATACTTAATTCTAAAAGCACATGGCAATATCTCAAGTGTTTACAAATGAAATTATTATAAAATAAAATAATATACCAGTCTCACACACACAGTCCTAGGTCAACATACAGGGCTGCAGTTCTCTAATATGCTGTGAAATGACATAGAGCAAGGCAGTCTCAAAGGTGCTTCAAATTCCAAGGAGAAATAAGCACAAGTATAAATCTCATTATTGAATAAATAAACATGGATAAACTAGTCATTCAGTTTATGTATCATACATGTTGATGCAGCTCAAAGAGGCTTAAAGGTTTTTGATAAAGTTAAATTTAAAAACAATCACAGTCAATTWAAAAAATCCTAATATACTTATAAAATTGTAAATACTACTTATTTAACAATAAATGGACATATGGTGAAAATACAAACATTAGCAAAACAATAAATTTACAATCTGAGTGTTGAGTTTTTAAAGCCCCTGCTTATCCTTACATATATGTTCTGATATGTTTGCTGTATGTTTTTGATTAAACTTTTGTGATAGTAATGCATAATGAATACAAAAAGATTAGACTTTTTAAGTTTCTACAACTCATGAAGCTATAGGTTAGCAGTACTTTCTTATTTCCCTATAATCTAAACGATCATTTCTATGAGGAAACAATCCACTGCAGATTCATAAGAATATGCTATAGACTCTGTCATGGCCTGAGACGGCTGCAATCTGAAGTGGGAGGAGAAAACAGAGCACAAAGGAGAAGGAGAAGGAACATGGCAGGAAGAAGAGAAAGAAGGGGAGGAGAAGGAGATGGCGAGGAAGAGGAAGAAATTGTAGGAGAAGAAGAGTACAGTATGAAAGACATGAGAAATGCCACAACACAGCAATGTGGAACTATACATGCTGCCTAAYGGAATGAGGGCTAAAGAATTATATCGTAAATACGCAATGAAAGGTTTGTCACTCATCATTGAATAAAAAAGTTATGTTATTTGCAGTAAGATATATGCAAGATGTATTCTCTTTTGTAGTTTTAAGTTTTTATATAAATATGTGGTGTGTGTGTGTGTGTGTGTGTGAGAGAGAGAGAGAGAGAGAGAGAGAGAGAGAGAGAGAGAGAGAGAGAGAGATTAGAAGAAAATGTATAGGGGGACAAAAAAATCTAATGGGAGGGTTAAAGGAAAATATGCTGACAATACCTTACATGTTTGTGTCAAAATATCAATCCACTAAAGTTATCTATGTATGAAAAATATATGAATATATATACATATGTATATAAAATAAACATGAAAAACTACATGAGGAAATGAATTAAAGAGCTGGGATATTGACCTGAAGCATTTTCTGGACTTCAAACGCTTTATATTTCACAATTATGTATTATGAGACAATTGTTTTCATCACTTTGTTCTGATAGCTTCAAAATATCTCTCCCTCTAGCTCACACAACTACTCATTTCTTCCATAATGCTAGTCACCAAGATAACTCAAGGCTAACTTCAAAGTTTTAAGAGCACAGAATCTATCTAGCACACGTTATTAATATAACCTCCTCAAGAACTATTGCAGAGGGGAGGAATATGTAGCAACTGCCTTATGTTAGTGAGCTTTGAAAGTTAGTTCCTGATCAAACAACTAGACTGACCAACATGCCAGTTTTCAAAAATAGTAATTTTGCTAATAATTTTTATAGTATCTTATGTTTAATATTACATTATTTCATTGATTTCATCTTAATCAGCATTTCAGTCTGTCATTGATCGACCTAATTTACCTTTCCTTGTTCATGCTTGTTTCTGAGGTGTGCCTGGTATGAATCAATGGAACATTTTGGTTTTAATTCACTTTTCTTGTTTGTTCCTGAGAATTCCTGAGGAAATGTGGATTTGTACATTACGATTTTCTCACAGTTTCCGAACATGTATTTCAAACAGTGTGATGAAAGATAGTTGGAGAGAGAAAACTCAGCTGAAGTCTCTTATCACATCACAGTGAGGAAGCTGCTTTTTTTTTCCAGAATGATAATCCTGGATCTAATGTCCTTTTTTGCCTTGGCCATGAAAACCAAACAAATTTCTCTGTGATGCAAATCCTGCTGAAATTGAGAAAGAAGTGTATGCAATAGGGCTTCTAACCTCTCTGATTGTCATGTTTGGAGGCATTCCGCAGTTATGATCTCAAGATGTTCCACAGTTACGATCACATGATCCCCACGAATCTACTCACACTCTTCTGTTTCTGAGAGCCCAGATTCAAAGCCCATTCTTACTGCCAGCATCATTTCCCCTTTCTCTGCTATAGGATTGAAGCTAAACTAACTAGGTCCTTTTACTGTTCTAATTAAGACAGCCAGTTTTTTTTTTTTTTTTTTTTTAATAGCTAGAACAGGTGTGAGACAAAACCTTTCTCAATAATTAGTGTAAATAGACTTTCTCCATTTTTTTCTAAAGCATTAAGTGTCCTGCCTTTCTCACGCAGCAGGTGGCAAATGGCTACTGGGAAATTTGTAACAGCAGGGTGTAGAGGCAATAATAACGCCTGCCTCTGCATTGTGAGTCCCATTCCCAAAGCATCTCTTTATGGATCTGAGTCACAGGATAACTAGAGGGCTGATAGAGCAGATACTGTCACCCTTCACAGTTGAGATGATGCATGGCAGAGCGAAAGGAAGTGTCAGAAAGAAATTTCAACAGGAGTATTTGGGAGAGGAGTCGGCCAGTTTTGCAATTTCATNAATCTCTGCATTCATTTTTGTTTTATGCTACAGATTTGTAAATATTAAAAGTATGCAGGTATTTTTCCATTGCTACTGTTCACTTGCTATTTATAAAAATATTAAAATCATCTGACTGTATATATTGTCATGTTCATGTTACCATTTCTTCATGATATTTAAATCATATTTTAATTTATAGTTTGTTCAAATTAGTGTTCATATCTCTACAAATGTAAGCTTTGTCTCTAGAGTCTCTTTTAATCTATAACCAATTTACTCAATATCTTATTAAATGATAAGTGATTTTTTTCATGGCAAGTTTACAATGTTGCCCATGTACTTTTAGGCATCTTTAAATGTGCTTTTATATTCCTTCTTCCTCTCCTTACACAGGGTTTCCTGAGCTCTGCCTAATATTTGGTGGGTCTTTGATGCTACCATTAGTTGAAGGATGAAGCCTCACTGGTGATGATGGTTATAGTAGACTCCTGTCTGTGAGTATGCACTGAGCTATCTAGACTCTGATTCCTGCCCCTACAAGAAGTGTCATGCATGGGGTCCCTCCAGTGACATGGGCTTCAGTTGTYCTCTCCAAGGCTTACTGCTGAATAAACTCACCCTTTCCAGCTCTTTCTGAGCTCTGGGTGGCTGGTTCAATTCAGCTGTTCTGGTCCAAACTCTTCTCCAAAATGACTGACTCAAACTGGCTATTCTTGGATTGTTTCTGAATTGCTCTGCTTGGACTCAAACTAACTATGAATTTTTTTTAATTTCTCCCTCCTTATTCTCTGGCTTCAACTGCCTCTGCTGACCTGCAATGAATGAGCCACATAAACTGAACTCAACTGAACTCAACTGCATTGCATTGTCTGAGCTCACTTGAACTGCACTCACTCAACTTCTCTCCCCGACTCACTCAGCTCTGCTCTTAAGTGGCTTCTTATTCCTGTCTGTTCTCATGAGAGTTGGCTCTATTCTCTTTCTGACTCATTCTGTCAGAACATTCTCTGATTTTTCACTTTGTACCTCAATTAGACATAATTGTTTGGAATTAATGTGTCTACTAAAGGTGTGTCTGTATTCTAGTCCTAATGGATYAAAGTTGTGTACTCCAGCCATGTCACACAGAACCAGAAGTTCTTTGGATGCAATCCATTGCCAGAACAGTCATGTTGCTGGATAAATTTCTACAAGTTGGTCATGCCCACAGTTCTGAATCTTTCAGGGAAGTATATCTTTCAGGGAAGATGCACTGTAGGTTGAAGGTTTTGTGGCTGCTTTGGTGTCCCAGTCTCTCCATTGGGGAAAACAAATGAAATTGGGGCAACACATTTGGGACAAGGGAATCTCTAAGGGATATGCAAGGATGATTTTACCAAAATGTTCATGAATTGAAAGAGAACTATACAAATACAATGATAGGAATTAAAATTGAAAAGTAGGTAGGATGTGCATGTTAGAAAACATTATGGGGAGAGGGAAATTGTAGAATCTACTTCCAGTAGAAACTCAGGGCATCAAGTGGAGGGATGGGGGTTGCCATCCTTGAGTCAAAAACTCTGACCCAGAATTGTTCCTCTCTAAAGGAGCTACAGGGACAAAAATGGAGAAGAGCCCAAGGGAAAGAAGGTGCAGTGTCAGGCCCAAATTGAGATCTAATTCAAGGGGAGGCCCCAAGGCATGACACTTTTACTGATGCCATGGTGTGCTTACAAACAGGAGGGTAGTATGACTGCCCTCTGAAAGGCCCAGCATGCACCTGAAAGAGTCAGATGTAGATACTTACTCCCAACCAGTGGACAGAAGTTGCTAATTCCCTATGGTTGAATTAGAGAAAAGTTGGGAGAAGCTGAGGAGGAGGGTGGCCCTATAAAGAGGCCAGCAGTCTCAACGAACCTGAACCTCTGAGATCTCTCACACACTGAGTCAACAATCAGGCAGCATACACCAGCTGATATCAGGCCCCCAAAACATATACAGCAGAGGACTGCCAGRTCTGGATTCAGTGAGAGAAGATGCACCTAACCCTCAAGAGCCTTATGGCCCTAGGGGGTAGGGAGGTATGGTGGGGAGGGGACATCCTTTTGGAGACATGAGGTGTGGTGGGAAGAGGTAGGAGATGAGAAACAGCCAGAGGGCAGAACTGGAAGTGGATAAAGACTGGACTGTAAAAAAAAATTAAAAAATAAAATATAAAATAGTAAAAAAAAAGTTTTGAAAATATCTTCAAGAAAGGCATAGTTTTTCTCTAATATTTACCAAAAATACAGCTTTCATAGTTTCCTCTTTCAGTATGCTTCATGTCTAGTGGGAAAAATCAATTTAGAATTATTAAGTACATTGCTTAAGAACAGAATAATTCTTAAAGAATGAAGCAAGAATTCACAATTTATTCCTAACTCAATTCTCTCATATATTTAAGAACAATTATTACAGAAGCAAGGGCAAATGATTTATCTATTTAATAAAATATGATTTCTTCAAAGTTGAACTAATATACAAGAAGAATATTTCCATACATTATCTAATGTTTTTATTTACTTCAGAAATAAAATTCACTGGTCTCAATTACATCTGTCTACCCATTCCTGCATTATTAAAGAAAAATTAGCCCAGAGAATAATTTATTTTTAATTTAACTCTACTTATATCATGTAAAACAAACTCAATATAAAAAAATAAAGAATGGTTCAAAAAACTTAAATCCATATTTAGACAAACAGGTTGACTAGAAGAAATTGCCTTAGGGAACTATCAAAGATATGAAACGAGTGATGTTGGAAATAATTATTTGAAATTNTTATTCACATTTCTCCTTATGGTCAAATTACCTGCTTTGTAAAAGAAATAATCTTAAAGTCATTGTTTATCATTATTAAAGAATCTAGGGTTACATCCAAATTTAATATATGTAATGCAAGGAAAATCTGAAATAATAAGAATCGAAGGAAGTAGCCAGGTGTGGTGGCACACACCTGTAATCCCAGCACTTGGGAGGCAGAGGCAGGCAGATTTCTGAGTTCGAGGCCAGTCTGGTCTACAGCGTGAGTTCTACGACAGCCAGGACTACATAGAGAAACCCTGTCTTGAAAAACAAAAACAAAAACAAAAACAAAAACAAAAACAAAGAATTGAAGGAAAAATCAAGATACACTCATCTCTTACTGATTCAACAAAGTTTATAAAATTTAGGATGAAAAAGAAAAAGTAGTTTGTGACCTCGAAGATTGATGAGGGGAGGTCATCCAAAGTCTAGACAAAGGAAAATAAAACCTTGAATGGAACAGCAGAGAAATGCAGTAAAAATTTGAAAGCTACTGCATGCAGCTGATAGAATATTGAAGGTAAAGYGAGCATATGGTGGGACAAAATACATGACTGAAAGGACGTTTTCCCAAGTGAAGATAAATTTATAGATTCAGGATGATGTGTTCTTCTTGAGTGTTAAGGAATGCAAATCTAAATATTGCACAATCAAATTGCCTAATACAAATGAAACAGTCAAAATCTCCAGATGGGCTTGTAAATGAATCTTATTCCTAACGGGAGTAAACTCACCTTAATGAATTTGTTTTTCTAAGTAAGTAGCACTAGGAGGCCTGGAGCCTTCTATGTAAATCAAGGTAGATTCAAATGCCCAAATATACTCCTGCCACAGTCCACAAATGTCTGGGATTTAATGCCATGTACCACTATCCTGGCGGTATAGTTGGGTTTATACTTATTAGAAATCAATAATAATCAAGTAATACAAGTGATAGATTTATATTTCCACAGAAAGGCAACACCACCATAAAAGCAACAAAACAAAATATAAACTTTAAACCTAAGGAGGGTGGGTAGGGGAGCACCCTCATAGAAGCAGAGGGGAGGGAAGTGGGACAGAGGAAGGGTGATAACATTTAAAATGTAAATAAATAAAATAATCAATAAAAAATTAAAAAGTAACATTTCAGAATAATATCAACAAATATTTTATATTTAGTCAAATAAAATGTTAGAATATATTCCATATATATGAGAATAGCTGTTATTAACTTGTTATTAACATGTATTAAATTGTTAATAATCAATAAAAAAGAGTGTTAGTGTTTAATGCATCTGGGTTGTAGCATATGAGGCTGAGTGACTTGCTCTTAGATGAGCAAACATGTAAAACTGGGACTCTTAAAATTAAAAATTAATGCTGCATTTTTAGATACATACAAATATTATTTAACTTTATTTATAACAGGATATTTAAACAGGATAACATATTTTATCCTGTTTCTCAGTATGATTAAATTCAGATATAACATGTTTTTAATTGGAGAAAAAATGTATATATTATAGAATAAGTCAGTATTTGAATATACTGGGCCTATCAATTGTGGTTCACCTTGCCTAATTATTATATCACTAGTATGTTTTAAAATAGATAATTATAGTCATTCTTTGTACAAAGCCTAAAATAAGCAAGTGAATGAAATAAATTTGTCTGATGTTTAAAATTTTATTTATAATTTTAAATGTGTGTMAAGTTTTACTTAACAAAAATGTGTTTTCATATATATAGTCCCATTTATCTGTGAGAGGCAGATGTAAAATCCCTTCCATGTACGTAAGTCAAATGCTTGCAAAATATTCAATTCCACAACCTATAATAAATTTTAAAGTAGCGCATTGTGTACAAATTAAACTTGATTAATTTCACATTGATACATGACTTTCTTCATGCAATTACAAAAAGAAAGGTATTCTAGCTGACACTTTCAAATGATGGAGTTATTAACTAACAAAAAGACCATTGAAATGTTTAGTGACTATTTCCAAAGCAGCATTTATTGGAATAACATTCTGATAATTAGATAAAATATTTCCATAATCTGTATTCTAGTCAACAGAATAGCTCTCAAGTGGCAATAATAACAATTATCTTCCCGACCTCCTCTTGATGTTACTTTCTATTTTGAATAATACAGGCAAAGTAAAGCTAAATGTCATCCTACCCACACACAATATTTTGTGTTAGCTTACATCTTGGATCTTCATAGAGCTTAGTTGCCTGAAGCATTTATAAAGTCAATCCTATTGAATCATACAAAAATTTTCTAACCAAACTATTAATCACTTGCTGTTACAGGATTACCAGGCACTGCCCACAGAAGGGTCTCTATTCACAGAGGTACCTGATGTGAATGTTGGCCAAGTGGATCCCGATGGTGAAAGTCAGGTACACCCCAAAATTGACGACACCCCTAGTCAGCAGGAAGTAGTTTAAGAGACATGGCGTCCTCGTTCCCTTTCACCATCAGCTTCCCCCTCCTCTTTTTCCTTATCTATATAATAATAAGGGAGGAATATTGGTACCAGGACCTCTGAAAACTGTGACATCACAGGGGTGACAGTGCAACCTATACACCTATTGCCAAAGCAACAGCCACCATATTCCCAGAATCAATTGGGCTCACTTTTACCTGTGACCAGGTCACCATCCATATGTATAAGAGAAGCAGCCTCCCTTCTCTCTTCCCCTCTTGTCTTTCCACCATCACCTTTGCCCTTTCCCCTCTCAATAAACCTCATGTGGAACTGTTAAAAAAAGTAACTCAGATAACATATTTTATTCTGTTTTTCTGTATGATTAAAATCAGATATAACATGTTTTTAATTGGAGGAAGAAAATGTATAGATTATAGAATAAGTCAGTATTTTAAAGTCTAAAAGAATGAGAGGTTTTCATACTAATCTCTTGCTTCTTCATAACATCACTTTAGATTTTGATTACATACTAACCTATATACCTTTATAATAACCTTTTGTAATTGAACTACACAAATCAGCAAATTATTAATTAACTTTGAATTAATTTATTGTATTGTAGTGGTACATTTGATATTTGGTAAAATTATTATTGATAATTTGTTATTGCTCAGTCTTTCAAGAAAAAAAAATTATGTTTCTTGTAGTGTTCCTAAAGAATCAGCTGTTGTTTTTCTATCCACAGAGCAGAAGTCTTTGCTATATATTATATATTAATAAAACACGATGACTGCATAATGACATGTTCTGTCTGACAGTGAATATATGTGAAACACTTTGAACCAAATGACACTGAAAAAATCCCTCCCAAACTCAATGACATCTCTTTTAGTACATTTTATTTAACAAATAACTTTAAATTGTTGAGTTTTGCCCTGAGATGCTAACCCTGTTTAATACATGGGATATTTTTAATTGCTGCCTTTTTAGTTTATGCTATTCATTGCAATGCCCTTATATTTGATTTTCTAAAGTCTTGAGTATCTTTTAAATTAATGAGGCAGACACTTAAATGTGGACTCCATGTAAACTCAGCAGTGGGTAAGGATAATAGAGATACAAAGGAATAAGAAGTGATGTATGAAAGAAGTCATGTAAGATCAACAGGGAGAAGAGTCTCTTAAAGATGTATTCACTGTTAGGAAGTACTATCAAGCAAAGACAACTGAAATTTTCAGAATTAAGAACGCTTCTCAGGACACACTTCTCTGAAATACGGGAACCTGACTGCTTAGAAACCACATAACAGTGACCATGAAGCTTAGGGTTAATGTAAGTCATAAGCACTTATAACCAACACACATAACATAACTTTGGTTGAATTCTCAAATGCAGAATTATGTGTAAGAATGTTTACAGGTAAGATTAAGTGTTGAAGTATATTCTCAATAAGTGATGTAAGACTTATGTTCTGATGAGATCCCTTGGATTACCTATGGAAAAGTTCATGAGATTTCTTGAGTAGAAAGGACTGAAACCGAGGCAAGAACCACTGAGACTGGAGGACTGAAGCTGGACATGGTATAACGTGAGATTGAAGGGGTAGGAAGAAGA
>BDUI01011261.1:47438-57458 GCA_002335545.1 Apodemus speciosus
TGTTGTGTACTTTTGTCTTTACCTTTCCAGCAGATATAAGTGGCAGTAGTCTGTGGCAAACTGAATGCAATCATCAACAGCATCCCACAGACTGAGGGCAGGGGGGATGGTCCAGCAGTGAGGATTACTTGCTACTCTCCCAGAAGACTTAATTTCTCAGCATGCTTGTCTCAAGGCTCACAAGCACTTGCAGTTGCAGCTGYAGGGAATCCAGTTCTCTCCTGGCTTTTGAAGATGCCTGAGCCCACTTAAACATCCATATAATATTTTTTAAATCTGTGGAAACATATATTGATAAAATGTATACATTTATTATTTATTTAATATATATGAGTACACTGTAGCTGTCTTCAGACACACCAGAAGAGCAAGCACATCAGATCCCATTACAGATTGTGGTGAGCCACCATATGGTTGCCGGGATTTGAACTCAGGACCTCTGGAAGACCAGCCATGCTCTTAATAGCTGAGCCATCTCTCTAGCCTGATAAAATTTCTTAAAATCAGAAATATATGTAAGTKAATTTGACAATCTAGTCTGTACCAAAGATGGCATTTTAAATTATGAAAAAGTAGAAATTATGCAAAAAATATTATAGTGGCATTTTACCAAACATATAAAGGGAAAGAAAACCTTTCAGTTAATCACATCTTTCTCCCTGTGAAAAAATATTTCTATGATGATTAAAGACAAAACATCCATATAAACAAATATATGAATATATCATATTGATATAATATATTGTTATATAATATAATATGTTAAGTTGATACAACCATTAAGTCATGATAGCTCTTTTCACGAATCAAAATGTAGAAAATCTTTGATAGTAAAAATTTCTGCAAAAATTTTTAGATGCAACTAGAATAGGAATTTAATGACAAAGGAGTAATTCCTTAAACATATGTTCATATATGTTTTCTTGCAACTTCAAGAGCAAATATAGTAAACGAATTGATATTCTTACCCAGGAGAGAGCATACCACTCAGTTATCCAATACCACATGGGCAGTCCTGAAATTAAACATCTAAGTACCATATAGTCTGAGGAGGTTACATTTAGGCATAGCTATGTATACACATATACAGATATGCATGTAATAATAATGAAAGAATATCCAGTGAGTTCGAAGGTGAACAAGGAGGAGTTTTAGGAAGGGTGAGAGGGAGGAAGGGGAAGGGAGAAATGATGCAATTATAATTTCAAAAATAAAACTAAAAGTTTTTAAAAAGCACATGATTCTAAGAAGCAGTTATAGAGAAGTGAGCAGATGGGCAGGATGGTGGTAGCACATGCCTTTAATTTTAGCACTCAGGAGACAGAGACAGGTGGATTTCTGAGTTTGAGGGCAGCCTGACCCACAGAGAGAATTCTAGAACAGCCAGGACTATACAGAGAAACTCTGTCTTGAAAGAGAGAGAGAGAGAGAGAGAGAGAGAGAGAGAGAGAGAGAGAAATGCCAATAAACATAAAAATCAGTGCTAGGGCTAAAAGCTGCTACACAAAGCCCAGGCACCTATTAATTTCTGAGGATTCTTAGTTGTCATGTACATCTGTTTTATTGTCATTATTCTCCTCAAAGTACTAAATAACATGATTTTTAATATGACAACTTCTGCTGCTACACAGAACCCAAACARTCCTTTCAATAGATGTAGGCCTCAAGTAAGTGACTTATCTTCTGGTAGCTTCAGTTTTGACACTTAGGAAATAGTGATGTTAATGCTGCCTATACATATATTTCTTGTTAAGTTTAAATGAGGGAATTTAATCAGGTGTCAATAGTAACATGGCCTTTGTATCTTCAGTTACTGATATTATTGGTTGGTGACAGTTACAAATGTATGGATCTCAGTGTGTGTGGAGAAACGTGAACAAACAATTTTTCATTCACTTTATTTTCTTTACGTCCTGATCACAGTTCATCCCTCCTCTTCTCTCAGTTTCACCCTCAGAAATCCCTCCCCTTATTACCTTCTCCGCTACTCCTCAGAGAAGGGGAAGTCACCTTGGGTCCTACCCTGCCCTGGGACACCCAGTTCCTGCAGGACAGTTAAGGAGAGGGGATACAAAGGCAGGCAACAGAGTCAGAGATAGCTCTGCTCCAATTGCTAGGAGACCAAGGTGCACATCTGCTCCTATGTGTAGGGGGCCTAGGACCAGCCCATGTATGCTCTGGTTGATTGTCTAGTCTCTGTAAGATCCCATGGGCCCAGGTTAGTTGACTCTGTATGTCTTCTTATCCCTTTGTAGGTGTCCTTGACCCCTCTAGCTGAGCCAACAATACTTAAATCTGTTCTTGATGCTTCTTGTGACAATTTGACATCTTATAACTATCTGAAGGCCTACATTTCTCTCCCAACAACTCTGCTTTTATGAAATTATCCTAATAATTTTGTTGAATGAAAAATGAACATTTACAGAGAGATAGAAAATACCCCATCCTCCTTCCCAGACTTGAGGAAGATGGAGAAGTTGCCATATTAAAGGTCATGTGTCTATGTTACTTAATATTTTAATTAGGATAAAATCAGTAAAACACATTTATATTACCAGTGAGACKCCTCAAAAACAAACTTTTTTTTTTTTATAAAAAGCATTGTGAAAGAAAGGAACGATGAAGAAACTTCTCTTCCTAGATCTGCCAGCCAATCTCTGTGCTCTGGAACTAAGGAGTAGAGCCAACTGCATTGCTTTACCTCCCTCATAGGAGACATATTGGTAAAAATCGAATCAAAGTTTCTGAGAGTAATTTCAATGGACAAAGGGAGTGGAAACTAATTTTTATGTTGCTATAGATAATAATATTTCTATTTGGCATAATGCTGAGGACACAGCTTTGGAATGCTGATGGCTTAGAAGCTAGGATCTACACACATCAAGCCATATTCTCTTTCTACTAGAACCCCACTGTTAGGGGCAAAGGAGGAGCCCACAGGGGTAGACAGAAGCATACAAAAGCCTTAGCCCCATGCCATAACCACTCGAAGCACTGTATGAATCATAGTGACCACACAGTGGCTGCCATCCCTGGTACCTTGTCATGGCTCTGCTTGGGGTGAGGACTGAGAATTCGAGCAATGCACCTTAGCTAGCTCTTGTGTTTGTTTCCTATTGATGCCACAGAATACTGATACACCGCTGCCCTGAAACGGCATCAGTGTTCAAGAGGAAAGACATATGGTGTACTTAGGTTCTCCCTAGGTAAGGTTAACATTACACTGTGCTGCCTGGCACTGCAGATCTACATTCAGTCCATTCAGTCTCTGGAACTGATTCAGTTGCATGTGGTTGACAGGGCCATCTCCTAGGTACACATAAGCGGAGGTCCACGTTCACCTTTKAGGGCGTTCCTAGCTCGGAGCTTCTGCTAGCTTTAATGCTTGCCAYACCCTTGTCCYTTTCCTTACTTTCTTGTCTACAGCTCTGATTTCAGCCAGGAAGTTCCCTCCTTCTGAATGTTTTCCTTTGCCCTGCAAAATCTCCTCACTGTGAGATCTCTAGCCTTAAACTGTACACAAAAGAAACATTTATAAATCCCAGAGATCAGGAGGTTGAGGCAGGAGGATTGTGAGTTTTAGGTTTACTGGGTTATATAGTGAAATCCTATCTCAAACAAAAAAGCAAACATACAAACAAAATCATACCCATAGTCATGTGTGTTGTGTCCCTTGCCACGGTCACATATTCGGTCTATGAATTTAAACACCTTAACAGCAGGGACATGCATCCCATAGTTTTTCGCAAGGCTCTAATTCTAGTTACACAAACAAGAACTGAGGAATAGAGATGCTGGAGTTGTCTGTTTCTATTTTAGGAAAGAAGTTAGGGTCTCTTCACCTTGTTTCAGACATACTGTGGCAACATGAAGCATCCTATTATCCTTTTGCAGGATAAACAGCTACAGTGCAACTTGATTCGCTTTGACATGATGACGAAATGCCATGAATATGAACTCGACTTTTGCCCCATCTTTTTCTTGCCACAGATAAAGTGTCTTAATTTGACACGCCTTTTATGTGTGCACTTAGCTATTTGCACTTTAAGCGCATGTATTTACTTTACACTGCCTTTGGTATATTTACTGTGCCATCGATGCAAAATCCAGTCAGCATTTGCCTACCCACCAATTGCCCCTGTGTTAATGGAAGTCGAATTCAGGCGTTAGAAACTTCTGGATGTCCGGCGCCTGATGATGCTTGGTGACACAGACGTGAACTCCTGTAATAAAGGAGAGAAGCTCATTTTCCGGGCATCTCTCAAATATGTCTACAGTCTGCCCAAATAGCTGAGTGCGAGCTTGCAGAAGCTTAGATGAGGGAGCGCTGCATTTTGCAGCAATTAATTTTGCAGAGGAAGCAGTCCGTTTAAAGATGCCTGCAGCACACACTAAAATGGAGGTTGTTTTTCAAGGCCACTAGAGCTGCATTTGGCTAAGGCTGGCTCATCAACAAAACAACAATGCTAAAATATGGCCTTCTGGGTTTATTCCCCCCCTTTTTTTCTTTTTTCTTTTTTTGCAAAAGGAGGGACTAGAGGGGCATTGAATTATGCTCACCTGCTAGAACCAGGCAAAGTCATAATTGTTTAGCCCCATAGCACAACCCTGCAAGGGTTAAAATGACAGAGATATTAGTTTGTGAGGGCTAAAATTGTTGGCTTGAAGCTCTCGGCGATACGCRGACTGTTATTTACCGGACTTGGTCGATTTACTTCTTAATGCAATAATGACCTGGGAAATGAAACGTGAGCCAGACAATTGTTCCTCATTGTGTCCTCTGCAGCCTCCCTTCATACCCCATTAAACCACCATTAATTCCATATGAAAGAGAGTCACGCGCAGACACCAATGGCCCCTTCCTTTTCCTTCTTGGTCTTCCTTGTCCCCATAATTATTATTTTATCCCTTCTTTGTATTTTCCCTTCTCTTCTTTCTTCCCCTTGAATCCAGAAATAATGGGGCACATAGAGAAAAATTCCTCTAAATCAACGCTTCTGAAAGAGAGCAACGGGTATCACTTGCAGGGCATGCACTGAACGCTGCTTTGCTGTCTCTGTGGACACAGAAATGGTGACAGAAAAGTTTTGAAAAACAGGGAGCATTCAGTTAGACCTACCAAAGATGGTCCACAGATGTGCAGAATATTCAGCAAAAAGGCAAGCCTGTGCACTGGCTAAGCTGGGGTGTGGTTTCCTGCAGAAGGATTACATGGCTATCCCGAGACATCCCTCCCCCATTTTTCAGCAGCCTGACTAGTTTTGAACTATTATTTTGTATTCCTTGATCAACTTTAACTTTTCCAGGATGATCCCAAGGAAGAAAAGGAAGGCTCATGCACAAGAGATGGGTCTGTAGAATCCTGACCCTGTTCTGTGTACAGTGCACAGGGATTATCATAGTTTCCTCTTCAATCTCCACGGTTGCTGCCATCSTTGTCATGACAGCTGCCTCATTCTCATTTCTGTCCCTGTGGCCGCATTGCTTTGCAATAGACAGATATTCCTTAGCCTCTTTTGTCAGGACTCTTGTGGCTACACTCACAGCTTAACCAGATCGTGGAAGCTCTTCCTCTGGATTCAGAATCCTTAACTTGATCATTTTCAGATTTTTCCCCTCTGGTGAGACATAGGTAATGTTCATAACCAGTGGGGGAAACAACATAATTCTGTGTATGYGGCTTGAGATCCAACCCAKGGTCTCAGGCAGGACATGCAAATGTTCTACCACTGAGCCACACCATAGTTTCCTGTAGCCATTATATAAATTCATATATGCAGTATTCTCAGCACACTAAAACAAATTTTAGTCTTGTATTAAACACACACACACACACACACACACACACACACACACACACACAATTAAGTGGTTAATCTCAGTGGGTCACAGAACAGAATGGTTAGATGTGAATGCGAGAGAGATTTGCAAAAAGGCCAGAAGGTGACAGAGGCAGGATGGAGTCAGGGTAGGAGTGGTCAGTATACGTGGTGTACATGTGTGAGATTATAAAATAAATAGCATTTCAATACCCTACAGTGAATTGTAGTAAACATGTAAAGAATGCCCATACCCCAATGATAGATTGATTATAGAGCATATATCACCACCAATTTGGCTTTCAGTACTAAAGACTGAAGCTTGCACATACTAAGCAAGTGCTTTTCCCTCAAGCTAGACTCTCAGCAATTACTGTTTTCTCTATAAACACTTTTATTTTAACTTCCGGCTTTAAAGGTAGGTATGCTGTCTTGACTTGAAGTTATCTTCAGTGGTCAATAGTCTCATGAGTATTAAAGGGGGTTGTTGTTTGTAAGATTTTACCTACAATTAGAATTAGAAAGTCCATATCTCTCATTTTCTACCTCCTAAAGAAGACCATTTGTGTGGGGCAATGAATGGGGYATGGAGGTACAYGGTAATAAAACTTGCTCTGTTCATTACAATGGCGYAAAASTGCTTAGACCTGCTRTTGGAATTCCATTGAATTTGTTATCATACAGAACTCACTACCTAATTCTCTCCTGGATGCTTCTTATATAAAATATGTCTACATTTCTATTATAGCTTATATTAGGCACATATCAAGAACAAAGTGACTTCTAAAATCCTAAAGCCTGCTGTTTCATACTTTTACCCTTCATCTTAACTGGAAGGATATGATGACTCAGAACACATTTCTAGCTGCCTTTTCTAGCTAACACCCTGTTGTTAAGATGCATTTAAGAAGGCTAATTAAAAAGGAAACAGTTATTAATGCAGTAAGAAATGATGAATGATTAGTTTTTAATGAGTTTATTTTGTTTCCTTAAAAACCAACCAACCAACCAACCAACCAACCAACCCAAAACACTGAGTAACTTTACAGCTCAGATGGCCCCCATCCTGTATTTTATGTTATGAGAAAGTTTTGCCAAGTGTTTCAGTTTTTTCCTTCTCTGTTCCATCAGTGAAGAGACTGCTCCATACATTCAATCTTAGTGTATACTTAGTGATGTCATTCATTCACGTTCAATTTTGCTTAGAATAGTTAATGATATCAGTCGAGACTCCTTTCCCTGACCACATTATAATCTCTTAAGAGGGTAGGAAATATTAATTATGCTAATTTTAGCTTAATTTAACAAACACTTATCAATTCTGTATCACAATGCAATCAAAATTTCTACTAGTTCCATATTTCCCATTGGCTGGGTGCTTCATACATTTCAGAAACTGTTAGATTATATATATAATGTATCAAGCGAAAAAGTCAGGTTGCTAAGATTTGTGCTCAGGGTACTGTGTGTGTGTGTGTGTGTGTGTGTGTGTGTGTGTGTGTGTGTGCGTGTGTGTATGTGTGTGTGTGATGTGTGTATATGTGCACATAGGTGTATGTGCACCCATGTATGCACATGTGTGTATGTACATGTGTGTGATGTGTGTCTGCCCATAGGTTTGTGCAAGTGTGTGTATATTTGTGTGTGGATGTGTGGCTGTGTACATGTCTGCATGTGGTATATATGTATATGTGTTTGTGGTATGTATGTGTGTGTCTAGGTATATGTATGTACATATGTGTGTGCAGTGTGTGTTTGTGTGTCTCTGTGTGTGCATGTGTATGTGCATGTATATGTGTATGCTACTTGAAATTTAACTCAGAATCTCATGCATAATAGGTAATACTCTAACTCTTAGCTACACCCCAAGTAATTTTAAGACTTAAATATTTTTAGTGTGTTTTGTAATAGAGTTTATAATATGACTTTATACACTGAGCAGGTTGTCTCATGCCTCGGTTTCTTAAGCAGATGACATTAAAACTGTGCAACATTGTGTCAAGTCATGTCTAAGACTTTCAAAATTTATCATCTGTGATATTTTCTTTGTAGTTTTTAAAATAATTGTTTCCKTTMCAGGGTCTACATTCTCTAAAGAATTTCCATGCAGTCAAGACTCTGATTTGGACCCCAAGGAGATATTTTAGAAGGAGGGATAATTGAAATAGTTGACTCTACTGTGACATGAAGTATACACCTCTATCTCTGACCACAATGCTCTAAGAGTGGTTGTTAGCATTGACTGGCTGTTCTTTTGGGGGAAAAGAGAAAGAGCTTTCCAATTTGAATAAAAACAAGAATAAAGAGATCAGATAGTACAAGATTTGGGGTATTTCCATTTGGATGTAGTATGGAAAARATTTGAGAAMARCCAGGGTGTGGCMCTCTGGAGTGTCTTCAATGSAGASTAAAATCCTATTACTACTTCTCTTGACTTCAATAAGCTTTTAGAAGGCTTTGAAAAAGCCAGACTAGAGGAGGAGTCTGTAGGATGCTGGGTCTCGGAGAGATTAATCAGGCTGCAGGAAACAGGGCGAAGAATGGATTGGAGTAAGAACCAAATTCTAAAACTTGTAAGGACAGTGTTCCAATTGTTGAGATTTGAAAGAGATGCATTGACCTGGAAGAGATTRATGACAACCAGGATGGACAGGATGGCATGSCCAAAGAAATAAATGGYCAGAAATAAAATGGGTTTCCTTACTCTGACTTTTTGGGTTCTCTGGAAATTGAAGCCAACAATGATTTTATTGKGCAGAGACAAAGAGTACCTCGGAGAATTGAGGTTCTCATGGCAGATATAGGGAAATAAGAAARGAAAGTGTAGCTGCCTCTCCCTTGCCTTTAGTGAGTTGGGGAAGGCTGGTGTCTGGGTGGGGGAAAAAGATTCACAAATATTCAACTGTAAGTGAAGCCTCTGAGATTATAGCTTAAGTGAGAAAGTAAGACTAGAATACATACATGAATGGAAAAACTAGTTTTGAAACAAGATGACTTGAGAGGTTGGCCCCTTCTTGGTCTTGCTGCCTGTCATATACTTCCTTGTTCCATGTAAAATTTGTATATTTGTCCATTTGTGGAGTAACTTATTCAACAGGTATTTAAATTGGGCATTTATTGTATACCAGAGAAGTGTTATACAAAAATGACATCATGAATATTCTTACAATTTTTAAAGTTAATGAAAAGATTAGATATGATTCATCTATATCTCTATCATCTCTTTGTCTATATATCTCTCTACCAATCTCTATCTTTATCATCTATCTATCTATCTATCTATCTATCTATCTATCTATCTATCTATCTATCTATCTATCTATCTCCATTTTGGGAATGCCAAGTCTATGTTACTCCCAAGGACTCTTAATGATAAATCATTTTAAAGGTATACATTGTAAAATACATTTTATTTGTGTTTGGTATATGGAAGCTTTATCTGTTTGTATATCTGTGTGCCAAGTGCATGCCTAGAATCTGCATGGTCAGAAGAGGGCATTGGTTCACTAAAATTGAAGTTAGAGAATGTGTGCCATTTCATGAGTMCTGGGATTCRAACCTGGGTCCTTGGATAAACATTCAGTTCTCTGAACTGTTGAGTCTTATGGCTTGCTCCTTAGACTACTTCACTTCATTCAAAAGGTTTATGGAGGCAATTCAAAGGTGTCACCTGCAGAACTAAGCCTTTGCGGTTTAAAATTGGCCACACCCTCCAAGTCTTTGCTTCATTGTTGGATTTTGCCAAAAGCAAAATATGGATTACYTTTTACTCAAAGAATACAATRCCATTTGCTCAATTTATTTTCTTTAATTAAAAGATTAGAAAATTAACTCTATAATTATACAGAGATGTGGTAACTGCTGCCCACTGGTATACATAGCTTCTGTGAAGAGATGGGAACTAATCCATAGGTATAAGGATGAAATATTAAACAGCAGTTTTATGTTAAGTCTATTTAGCACAACAATAATAGTGAGTTSTCCCCTAGGGTAATGACCTCCCTAGCCTTGGATTCTAGGCTAGGTTCACAGCACCAGGCCTGAGTTCCCTCCTGCAGAAAAAGGCTCTTTCTAACTTTCATCWAATATTTATCATTGTGTTTTAATTTTTATTATCTCATATCTCAAAAGAATCTTCTAAATTAGTGCTTCTCATGTGGAGCTTTGGTGATAAATTTTATCATTGCCTCCCGACCCCTAC
>BDUI01011262.1:45845-67997 GCA_002335545.1 Apodemus speciosus
GCCCTGGCTGTCCTGGAACTCACTCTGTAGACCAGGCTGGCCTCGAACTCAGAAATCCACCTGCCTCTGCCTCCCAAGTGCTGGGATTACAGGCGCGCGCCACCACCGCCCGGCCGAGACTAGAGTTTCTTAAACAGCCTCAAAAGGTCATTTTGACTGCCACCCTTCCCTGCAGAAAGGATTTCCAAACCAGTCTGTAGGTGTTGGTGACCCATATGAAGCCAAGCATATCTGTGTGTCTGGCAACAGTGGCCCTTTCAAGCCTCCAGTTAATAGTTAAGGGGAAGATGTTAAAGATCAGAAGGTTCTGACATCTTGAGCAGGGAAAACTTTAACCAGATGTTTCAGACATTTGGGCAGGGGCCCACTGGGCCAAAGGAAAAGACAAGGCACTGACATGTTTCAGAAGGCCAAGCCAGGTCTTCTGAAAACCAAGCCTGCAGTCTCACTGTTGTCTTCCCACTCAGACCTTCTTAGACCCAAGTTCTGTCCTGTGAACTCACTTCAGGACTGCTAATGATTGGCTACGCAGGCTGTACACCGTTTACATGTCAGAGGGTACTATGAACACATACCATCGTGAAAATAGTTCCTTCCCCCAACTATACAACATGTCATCCCCAGCCCAGTTGGTGACCCCATTTCTCTTACCTGATAGAGGAGCCCCCAGCAGCCCCCCGATACTCTCTATCATCTGCACCAGTCCCAGACCACAGTAAATCCTTCCAGTCCCCACCAGTTCGGGAAGCACGGAGAAGGCCACTGGGGTCAAGGCTCCTGACGTGAAGCCATAGGCCACAGCCAGAACCACCAGGGTTGTGGAAGCCTGAGCGATAGGGAACAGAGCTAGCAACACCCCAGTCAGGGTGGTCCAGAGCATCAGGAGTCTTGCCACGGGCCCTGGGACTGCATCTCCCAGCCAACCAGATACCACACGCCCCACGAGGTCAGAAACAGCAGCCACTGAAAGCAAGAAGGCGGCAGGCAGTGGGTCCCAGCCCAGGTCCTGCAGATGAGCCACCAGATGGACGTAKGGGATGAAGTAGCCAGTGTTGATCAGGGTGAGGGCAGTAGTGTACCGGAGGAAGGGACCGTGACGGAGGAGGGAGGTGATCTGGGCCCCGGGGCCGCCCACAGCAGTGTCTTCCGTCAGGGAGAGCGGGCGGAGGAGGGCACCACAGGCCACCAGGTGTAGGGAGAGAGCAGACACGAGCAAGAGGGCTCCCCTCCAAGCATAGCTGTTGAGCAGCCACTGGAAGAGGGGGGCAAACGCAAAAGAGGAGATACCCACTCCAGTCAGGGCCAGCCCCATGGCCAGAGATCGACGCTGAGAGAAGTAACGGGAAAGGCAGGCCAGGGTCGGAGTGAAGGTCAGGGCCCAGCCAGAGCCTGTCAAAAGGAAAACAAGGCGGGAGGCTGTGGGCTTCGGGGGTGCTCAGAACACCCAGGAATTCCAACACTACCTTGTAGCAGACTAGCTCCTGCTTTGCACTGCTACAGACCACAGTGCTGGCTTAAACACTTTCTAGCTGTGTGGCTTTGTGTGTTTCAAGCTCAATCACCTCATCTGCAAAATGGGGTGAACACACTTTATGACAGTGGTTCCTGCCCTCCCTAATGTTTTGACTCTTCAATATAGTTCCTCATGTTGTGGTGACCCCCCCCCCAACCATAAGATTATTTTGATTACTACTTCCTAACTGTATTTTTGCTGTTATGAATCGTAATGTAAATATCTGATGCCAGGGTATCTGCTATGCGACCCCCATGAAAGGATCGTTCTACTCTCCCAAAGGGATAGATACCTACATGTTGAGAACCACTGCTTTATGGGATCTGGGAAGACAAAAGATAGTGTTCCTAAAGTAACTAACACAGAACTTTGGAATTAGAGCCCCATCTCTACTGTTTCTGGCTACATTAATCTTCCTTTGTTCAGGTGTGTAAGCATCGATAAGCATTGAAGGTTTCATTACTATTATTTTTTAAGTAGGCAGTGATACCTATTTCAGTTGCTACCTAGCACAGTCTTAAAGACATTCATTCTCCCTTCCACACTCCAGTCTGATGGGTTTGGGCTTGTCTTCAGATTACCTCTGATTTAGTCATTCAGTGTAAGAATTCCCTTCAGGGCATAGTTTCTCCCTAAGCCTTTTTGGAAAGAGGTGGAAGAAGGTGAAAACCCAGAGGCTTACGATCCAGGCCTTGGACTTGTGCCCTTGCCCAGGGTCTCACCTGACAGCAGCCCAATACTCAGGTATAGGTGGGTCAAGGAGGTAGCGAATGAAGCGAGCAGCATCCCCAGCGCAGCCAAGATGCCCCCAGTCATCACCACGGGCCTGGGCCCCAACTTCGTGCTCAGGGCACTGCCTATTGGGCCTGGGGAATTGGAATGGGTTCTGCGAGGTGGTCTCCGCCATCCTCCCTCAGCATTCTCCCGACCCTTTCTTTCCCCCTTTCTGGTCCCCAAATTCCCTCTTTTCTCCAAGGGTGGCAGGCCACCGCACCCGGACGCAGCACTCACTCCCAAACTGCTGTACCGCGATCCCTATGGAAGCGATCCAGGAGACTCTGGCTGCCTGCTCCTCAAACGCCGCCACAAATTCCACGAAGAAGACACCGAAGGAACGGAGCACCCCAAACACGAGCGCCGACTGGAAGAACGCTGAGAGCACCACCATCCATCCCCAGCCCCCGTCCGGGGGCTCAGCCCTGCGCACCATTCCGGAAGGAACAAAGGGGCAGCTCCTAAGAGCCCCTGCCTGATGTGGGCTTTAAATCGCTCACTTTGGCCCTCCCACCTACCCTGCAGGACGCTCAGCGCTAAGCTGGGGCTGGTAGCTAGGAAGTTACTGATAAAGCATGTGGCGCCTGCGCCTTTCCCCAAGAGGCGGGAGGCCTATAAACCTGGACCTGCCACCGACACAGGGCCACAGGGCCACAGGGCCGGGTTAGCCCGCAGCTGAGATCCAGACTCCAGCCAGATGAGTTCTTTAGAGGACAGAAAACAAATCCAGGTTCGGGCCACAACCCTAGCGAGAGGTAGTACGGTTGTGGATTATGTTATCTTTGAGGATTCAACACCTGCCTAAGTGGGCCAACAGCCAACACTTGGCTCGCCAATTAGGATGCAGGTCTCCAGAACAGGGGGTGGATCCGGAGGGGCTGGGCGGGGTTTACAGCTTTGTTCTGGACCTGCAGGGAGAGAGGGGCGCATGCGTAGGGAGGGGCATGAGGAAGATAGGTCCCACGTGACAAGGGACCTACCGCGAGGATTCTGCGGGTGCTGGGTCCATCACATTTACAGACTTGCGTCAAAGGGCTGATAGTGGATAAACTGGTCCTGGCCAGGCAGAAACTCACTTGCTTAGTGAGGGATCCAAGAATTGCCAGGCAGCGCGAGTACGAAGGGATAGGTTATGAGGTAAGAGTTAAACTGATAGAGCACCTGGGGCGACTAGAAAAGCCCTGAAAATTCTAGACGGTTGAGTCGAGGGGTGGCCGAGGAAGAGGGAAGACAGGGAAGCGCAGACTGAATCTAGCTGCTCCGCAGGCAAAGGCAAGCTCATGGTCAACCTGGGCAATTTAGCTAGACCTTGTCTCAATTTTTTTTTTAAACAATTAAAAGGGGTTTTACAGGACCTATTGAATAGTGAGTCCTGATTCAATTCTCAGGATTGCTGTTATAAAGGGCAGGAGGCAGGGACGGGTGGCGTGTTGGAGTCCTGGCATTCGTTTCTGTAATGACATTTTTTTCCCTGCCGTTTCTGACCCCACTAGCAGGAAACTTGCAGGCCACTGAGACCAAAAATAACTGGGGAGAGGAAGGGCGTCTGTCACACCATCCGAGTCCCCCATCACCACCTACTTTTTCCTCAGCGGTGCTGGAAGCTTTCTCTTAGCCTTCTAGTAATGGCCGTTTCCTAACCAGTTGTTTTGTTTTTTTGATCGTATGCTGAACTACTTAAGAGAGACAAGCTCTGACCCTGGTCACTGGAGCAATCAGCCCCTTATCTAACCAGGGCTCTAGCGGGCTCTGCCCCCTCACCTCATGAGAACAATGACTTGGGCTTTTCTCTCCTTTTATTATACCTCAGGCTCCCCAGGACTCTGATCTTGAAACCTTGGGCCCAGAGTTCATATGCAGACCGACAGGGGAAAGAGGCAAACAAGAGGGGGATGGGATAAGAAGGTATGCTTTTAAGAAATCCTACTGTAGGGGCTGGAGAGATGGCTCAGCAGTTAAGAGCATTGGCTGTTCTTTCAGAGGACCAGGGTTCAGGTCTTGTCAGATCCCACACTGGTCAACACTGTAACTCCTGTTCTAGGATATCTGACACCCTCTTCTGGCCTCCACGGGCACTATACCCATGTGGGTTACTTAAATACATGTAGGCAAAACACTACACATAAACATATAAACCAAGTTTGATTGCACGGGCCTGTCTGCAACCCAAGCTATTTAAGAAACTTAAGAGGGAGCAAGCTCAAGGCATGCTGGGACTTAAGACTGAGATATAGGCCAGCGTGGGCAATTTAGTGAGATCCAATCTTAAGGAAATAAACGGTGAACTTGGCTGTGTTGGCGTGCTCCTGTTACTCGGGTGCTTAGGAGGCAGAGTCAAGTTTGAAACCAGCCTGAGCTACATATAAAACTGCCTCAAGCCCAGGGAGAGGCTAGAGAGATGGCGGAGCAGGCATGGGAAATGAAGTGTCGAAATGCTTTGGGTCTACAGTTTTGTTATAAGTAGACTCGTAATAGGGATATGGCAGTGGTATAGAAAGTAGTTGAATCTCAAAAGAGCCCAGTCTTTAGATCTTTAGGATCAGATCACAGTCCCAATCTTGATTTTACCACTTTTTTACAGTCAAGATACTTTACTTCTCAATCGATGTCATCTGTGAACTGAAGAGAACACTCCCAACTTTTTAAAGCTGCCAAGGGTTAAATTAGTAAGTCTATGCATTTAATATACAATAAGTAATTATAGCTGGTCTTATTTTTGATAGGGGCTAACCTATAACGGAAGGTGACAGAAACTTCTGTTTAGTTTCTGTATTTTGCTGCGTTTTTGTTTTTGTTTTTTTAAATAACCTAGGTTATGGACCTGTAAAAAAAAAAAAAAGAAATACAAGCAGCTGCTGAAATAAGATTAAAATAAGAACATTAGACTAAAGAAAAAACACAACCACGGCCAGTAGCTGGTGAGGGTGCTTCAGAGATCGACTTTGTCTTTATGTCACCTGAGGAAGGTCCAGAGGGAGGGGACACTAGACTTAGTGACTTTTGGCCTTGGGCTGGAATAAACCTGTGCACCCCGGTCACACAAGTCACAGGAAAAGACACATGTACTGGACGTTAGGTAGACTCCAAGGTGCTGTGGGAGGTGAGCAGACACGGGCACTAGCACTCAGCCTTCCCCTTGGGGCTGCTCTAGCCAGCCCCTGTCGTTCTTATGGGACCCGAGTCCTAGGGGGAAGGGGGTTGGGTTGGTCACGAGCACTAAGGACCAGAGCTGGCACAGATGCACTTCCAGGGTCTTTCCTACTTTCTCCTCGAAGCCTCCCCACCTCAGTCAGGAAGTGACTTCAGACCCGCAGGATGCAGGTGGTTCCGGAGGGACTTCATGAAGTCACTGGTTCCTACACAATGAGCCGGAAGGCTGGGGTAGGGCGGGGAGAGCAAAGACCACAGAAGACCAGTGGGATGGAACAGTGCGACGAACACAGAACCCGAGTTACTAGTTTCCAGAACCTCTTTCCAGGTCCCCGGGTCCCCCGCCCCCAACGCACACACAAACACAAACCTGGGACACAACAGATGGCACAAAGAAGGGCTTCTTTATTCCAAGGATCTGATCTTGCAGGATCTGACATCTTACCCCTGGCACTTCCCATGTGCCCACCCAGTCTGCTAAACAGAAATCAAATCGCCTTCTCGATCTCTCCTCTGTCGGCGCCCCCACCCCACTCCCCACACAGTTCAAGTCTGCATTCAGGTGATAGGGGAGTTAAACGAGACCGGGAAGAATGAATGGCTTTCTCACCGGTCCCCAGCTGCTGGCCGCAAGGACTGCCTTAATTCGGGAGTCTCTGCCCTACAAACTCAAGTCCTTTTACCGTTTACCAAAGTACTGTAATCAAATAGGTCCTAGGGCAACAGGAGCAGGACTATAAATCAATGCTCCCAAATACTATCTAACATCCCAGACACTCCATCTAACCACGGAACTCCATCCCTATCATCTTTATCTACATGTCCTACACCAGAAACTGCAGCCCTCAACCAACCTTCTAACACTATCTGGTAACTTGTTAAAGTGGAAGGGGCCTTTGGCTGATCCATCAACCAGGCTTTGAAGGCTTTTAAGTGTGTAATTGCAGCAGTAACCCCCAGTGACAAATGCGCCGTAGAAGCCAGCCCCTCTTTTCTTCTTTTGTAAAGTCCTAGTACATTCACTGGTCCCAGACAGGAATGTAATGATGGGCAGTCTGAGTCTCAGACCCAGATTTTCTAAGGTAAGAAAGCTACCAAGCACCCATGAAAGATGAAATTTTTGCAATCTGGACACTTGCCAGAAGCTGTCCCAACACAAAACAAAACAAAAAACAAAAAACAAAACAAAACAAAAAAAACCACATTCAAAGAAGCAGGGCATACTGAGTCCCAAGGGACATTCAAACCCAGCTGCTCCCGCAGTGGAGGATTCCTCATAGTCAAGGAATGTCATTAATTCTCTCTAGGTCGTAGCATTCTCAGAAACCGGACAGATAAGAACAAGTCCTATAATCTCTAGTAAGGATCTTCAGGTCTCTTTCTATGGAGATACTAAGTCAGCCCAGGTGAGAGGATTATGGGTTCAATGCAAACCCTTACGCAGGCTTGGTCTGATAGATGGTCATAGTGCATTCGAAGCCTGGCAGATAGATGGATGGAACTGTTGATGCCAGGCCTTCTTGGCAGAGACTGCCTACCTCCATTTGGGATGAGGAGGACTCCAGCTCCCCTCCCACCTTCCCAGCCTTCCCGGGGGAATTTATTATCTACATTTTGGGTTCATCAAAAAAGGTTCCCATCACCCTTCAAGAGCTGAAAGGTTTCTTTCCATGTCTGGCCTGCTACAGGACTTTCACCACCCAAAATACCAGAGGATTCCTTTCCCAACCTTATATGTTCTCAGGGCTTGGCCCAGGAAAACTAAAGGTTCCAGTTCTAGAACTGGAGAGATAAACCAACAAGCAAACAAAGAGAGGAAAAGAAAAGACAACTCCAGAAGGAAAAGTTTAAAAAGGAAAAAAAAAAAAAAAGTAAGACCCTCAGGCCAAAGGAGAGAGCCAAGCACTGGGGCTCTCTGCCAGCAGAGAGGTGCCCTCCCCTTCTGTGTTTCCAGTCTTTTCTGATCACACTTGTGGAAGAAGAAAGTCGGAAATGCAAACAGAAAAAGGCCCTGGTACCAACGACAGGCCTCAATAAATTATATTTACAGATAAACCATTTGAAAAGGAGAGGGAAGTCCCTATGTCTCTCCTTTCCCCCCAGTCCCTAGCTACCCAATCTGGATTGTGAGGAAGAGGTTTTGACCAGCAAAACAGAGGCAGATCTAGCCAGGATCTGCCACCCCTGCTCTCCCCCAGTACGAAATTAAGGTGTGCAGTTTCTGATACTAGGGTGGCCCAGCACACCCCCATATCAAGACCATCAGGGAAACCAAGCCTGAGCCTACACCTTTCACAGCCCCTAGGGAACGAAGTTCGGATGGGGGGTGGAATCAGCTACGGTCCCCCAAGGATGTGGTAGCGCACTTTAGTGTTGGTAGCAGCCCCGTGTTTCTGACGCAGATGCAGCCTCAGTTGACTCTTGTGCCGAAAATGCAGGCCGCAGGGGTCACACTGTGGGAGAACAGGTCTGTCAGGTCCCAACCCTTCCACAACCACCCTTTAGTTGGGACGGGAAGGGGAGCTATCCAGCTATCCGCTGCCAATCAGCTTTTTGGCATTCAGGCCCTTCTCCGTCCTCTGGCGGCCGGCGCCCAGGAGATGGGCCTTGCCTTACTTAACAAAGCATCAACACCTGTTAGGTCCTTGGAACAACAGCACCCAGTCCAGGTATATAATTACCTCYGCCCCTCTCCCGGGTGCAAGCCTCTGATTCACTAGGAATCTTTAGGCTGTCGCTCATTTCCAAGAAACCTAGCATCTCTAGCAAGACTTGCCACAGCGTATAGGAGGGATAATTCCACGATTAGGCTGTGTAGGGTACCCACGTGGTATGGCTTCTCCCCGGTATGGATGCGAACATGGCTTTTGAGGGTCTGTAGATGGCGGAAGCGGGTTCCGCAAGTGGGACACGGATAGGGCTTCTCTCCGGTGTGGATGAGCACGTGTGCACGTAGGTGTGCCACCTGAGGGGCAGAGCCTTGATTGAGATCGCCTCGGGGAGGGGCGGAACCCTCTTCGCTCCTCCCACTTGCCGCCCAGCCCTCTCCTTACCTGAACAAAACGTGAGCCGCAGGTCTCACACTTGTAAGGTTTCTCTCCAGAATGGATGCGGCTGTGAGTTTTTAGGTTAGCAGGTCGGTTAAAACGTGCTCCGCAGATGGAGCAGCGGTAGGGCTTTTCCCCTGCAAGTAGAAAGAAGTCAGATCGCCCGAAGAGAGCGGTGGGCATGAAGACCAAGACCCATTCCTACCTGTGTGCACCGTGCGGTGACTAGCCAAGTTGCCCTTATAGCGGAAGGCAGATCGGCACAGCTGACATTTATAGGGCTTGTCCTCGTCCCCTGGAGCTAAGGGCTCCAGCCCTGATGAGCACCCAGCCACAGCCTCACAGTTCTGGCAGCTGAAAAACTCACTTCCTAAGAAGGGTGGAGGACAACGACAAGCTTAGTAAATACTGAAGATTCCCCAGGTATTCATAAATCTACAACAGTACACTAGTAGGGTCTGTTGGCCTTTTTAACCCCTAGATTGTTGTGGAGGCTTCTGGGAGTCATTTGGCTTGCTCATGCCATACAGTAAGAGATGTCTGATTTAGTAGCATGCTTCTAGTTTCAATGGTGCTGACAGTATGTGGAGGTTCTTACAAGTGGGTGGAGGTTTCTGATTCTCTCCTTTCTTGCCTCACTCTGGGTGACAGCCTGCCAGAGAGGCCCTGCCAAACTCTGGGCAGATCGTTCAGTCCTGGATTGGGCTAGGCCAGAAACTCCCAAACTGTGCTGCTCTTTGGAAGTACATGGAGAGCTTAAAAATATTTATGATTGGTCCTCACTCTCAGACATTCTGTTGATGAGGTGAAAGTTTCCCGGGGGTGGGGGGGGGCGGCTCTAATGCAGTCAAGTTTGGGAACTATTAAATAGGTCTATTCTGAGGTCTTTTGGTCCAGATTGATCTGGATCGGCTACAAGAGAGAAGCCAGAAAAGAAAGCCTCTTACCTGGTGGTGGATTAGCCTGCTTAGAAGTTGGCAGAGAAGTCTCGTGAGCCGGGGGTGTGAAGAGGTGGGAGTTATTTGCTAGAGCTCCACATTTGAATCGTGCAGTGGAATTAGCTAGAGATAGTCTAGGCAGATGGTAGGAGCCATAGAAAAGGTTAGGGATTGGGGGTGGGGCACTGGCTTTTTTTCCCCCTCCCCACTGGAAAGTACAGACTTCAAGACCTATTTTCTGGAAGTGAGCTAATATTGATCATTAAGTCCCACCCTACTCTGGCCTTTGGCCCACCCCCTAAGATGGGTTAGTATCTCTGAAACCTGGCCCAGATGGTGCGCAGATGGCCCACTCAGTGGCTCTGCCTCCTAGAGTGGGCCAGACTCTAAAACTCTTGGGAGTTATAGATTCTATACCTGCTCTGGAGAACGGGCGTGGCTCCTTCTTCGCTGCTGCTGCTGCTACAGGCTTCATCTCCACTAGGGAGCCTGGCTGGGGGGCAAGGTTGACCAGAACTCTCCCCAACCAGACTTCCTGCTTGTGAGGTCTGAGAATTTAGCACAATAAATTTGTATTTTTTCCAGTTGCAGGCCTTGGGATCTGGGCTGGCTGGACTTGGGGAACCTTGACTGCAGCTTCGAGACTCAGTAGGTGGGTCTGGATGTCCTTCTGAGCGCCTGGGACTGTCTGGTGGAGGGACTGTTAGGGGTCTTGGGGGTTCTGCCTCCATGGGTCGCAAGGAGATGCCTAGAGGTTCATAGCTAGAAAAAGTACGATGACCATTAACACAGTTTCCTAGTCGTCGCCTTTGCCCGTATCCGGGCACTACTCCTAGGGAACACAAACCCATGGTTCCTTCACCTGGCTTGGATGAAACGGTGACATGCCTGGACTACGTGTTCCATCTGCAAATAGGTGGCAGCTGCAAGGACAGCAGGAGCAGTGGAAGGCGAGAGGCGAAGCCTTGAAGTATACATGAAGTCCAGAAGAGGAGCAAAGCCTCTGGCTTCTGGCCCTCCGGGCAGAGAGAGTACATCCACTCCGACTCCTGCTCGGCCCCGGAAAATTGAATAGAAGAAGCCACTGGAGAGAGGACAGATGGGTCGTGTTAGGAGCTGGGAGACCAAAGAAGAGTCCTGCCTCTCCACTAGCACTGCTGCCGCAATTTTTAGATGCTCTCCCAAGCTTCTTTTCCACCCTTCCCCTCCCCCCCTTCTGACTCTCCAGTTCTGGGATTGCAAAGTGTGGACCACTATTCCTAATCACGATTCACTAATCATGCTCTGGATTACCTTGTTACTCTGCTCTTTACCCAGTCAGTCCCCAGGAGCCCTACCCCCTCGAACCTGCAAGCGATAAGAATGGCCTTGTGCGCTCTTAGGGGTTGCCCGCCAACCAGCAGCGTGACGTCAGTGAGGATCCCGCGCAGGCGCAGCTCATTCAGATTGCTAAGCACGTCGGAGGAGTGGCGGGTGAACTCTCGGACGTAGCCCAGAGCTCCCTCTGGGGCCGCTGTGGAACCCATAGCGACCCAGGCCTGCGCCAGCCACCGAAAAAGTTAGAGGATCCAGGCATTACTAAAACAGATTCCCTTCTTCTCTGATGTTTTCTACTGGGGTACCCCTAGAGCCAACGCCATCAGATAGCGGGGCCCAGCATCACTAGCCCCACTTAATTCCTCTCCTTCACTCTGCCCTGAACGGTCGCTTCCTTCCCTTTGCTGGGTCGTAGAGATCTTGGACCAAGTTAGAAATTCTCATGCCTCCGCCTGGAGGGCGAGCGTGAGGAATCCCGCACTCCCGCGCGCCGGGCTTTGGCTCGACTCTAGTTACCTCATCTACTACCTTCCTTTCCTCTGCTTCCCGGGCGCCTGGGTCACAGGTACCAGACCTTACCTGGGGGACCAAATATGATCTGCAGCCCACACCCGTCTTACGCGACTCCTATCGCTAGAGCCAATACTCCCCATCTCTTTTTAGCACAATTTCTGGGGGTTCAAGTCTTATTACTACCAACTAACCCCAAGCCCTCTTTGGAGACTCAGAATCTGATACCCTCAGGTCTGGTTCTTACCCCTGTCCTGCAGGGGCTGCGGCTTCTCTTCTCGAGGGGGGCGGGGTCTCTCTCCTCTTTCGGTCTCTGCTCCTTTATTCAGCCGGGACGGCGGGGGCGGGGGTGGAGGTGGGGTGAACCCGTGAGTCCAGTATCCTTCCTTCCTCTGTGGCTCTCCAGATGGTGAGCCCGGGGCGGGGTCTCTGTCTCAAACTGTATCTCAGAATCTCGGGGTGGTCGTATCGTGGATGGCTTTGGTTCATTAAATAAGCACCCGAGGATGAGGATATTAGAATTGGGGAGGAGGTTAGTGGTGCGGAGGGTGGTAATATGGGAGCCTTGTGTCGTCGGAGGACCTGGGACAGCGAGAATTGGTGTGTTGGGTTTCGGAGGCGAGTGCCAACAGCCAGTTGAAGGAGAAAGGAAATATCCTAAAACTCCTCTTTCTAATGTACTGGATTCAGGAAGAAAATAGAAAGTGGTATCGTGTTTGGGGAGGCATTAGTGGGCTCCCGTGGGGTCTCAGAGAGTGGGAGAAGGAGGCGTGATTGACAGGCAGGGTCCAGAAAAGGGGGAGGTGGAGCTCTGACCAGGCGGGGTAAGGAGAGGGCGGATATGATTTCTAGTTCGTTTCCTTCCATTGTCCTAAGACCGGACGGCTCCTGCAGCTGCTTCCCCTCGAGGAGGTGGGGAAAGCCCCGGGTGGGGACCGAGAGACGCTCGGGAGACCTACGCGTCCGGCCTCTTACCCTCGACTCTTCTCAACCCTTATAGGGATCCAGAGAGACAGACTCCCGCCTAAAGCCCTGACGCTCTCCATCAGTCCTAGCTCGCAAGGGCTTCGAGYACCCGCCCGTCGGCTGCGCTTGGAGTCTGGCGGGACGCCGGGGTCCAGCGCGGCAAGTAGGCAAAGCTCGGCAATGTCTGCATCCTTCCACCAGAGGGCGGACGAGCACCAGCCTCGCTTCGCCCCTTGGTCTCCTCCCGCCTGGGGATGTGCTCAGACCAGCTAGCTGGCTGCATTCAGTCCAGGCTTCAGAAACCTTCAGCTGCCTTCTCTTGCTGATAGTTTCTTCTGCACCTCTGTCTCATAGTGGGGCAGTAATAGAAGACAGAAGAGTTAGGGTCTCCGCAGGAGACTCAGGCTAGAACTCTTACGGAAGGCTTGGGAATGAATATAGTGGTTAGGATGAGGTGGGGGTCTTGAGCCTGGGAACACAGAACTTTGGGTTGTTTTGTTTTGTTTTCTAATTTGATAGACACTGCTACCCAGATGTCTGTAGACATGAATTTTCAATGCACATTAATATAAACGTTGGTCGGAGAAAACAGAGGACCCAGGAGAAAGGGCAGGAGGAACCTGATAACTGAGCCCTCACTCCAGAAGCTAGGCAGGGACCACACCCTTAGATTTTGTTTGAGGAGCCTTGGGGTAGGAGGACAAGGTTCCTTTGAAGAAAAGGGCCAGAGCTGAGCCCAGGTACGAAGCAGGAGCTCTTTGAGTATGGGGTTAGGAGCATAGCAGTTGAGCAAGAATGGACCTGCATTTCTAAGCCTGAGGCCTCTCTCTTTTTTTGGGGGTGGGGTGCATTTCGTTTATTTTATTTGTTTTGACTTTTTTTTTTTTTTTTNGTATCCTTCCTTCCTCTGTGGCTCTCCAGATGGTGAGCCCGGGGCGGGGTCTCTGTCTCAAACTGTATCTCAGAATCTCGGGGTGGTCGTATCGTGGATGGCTTTGGTTCATTAAATAAGCACCCGAGGATGAGGATATTAGAATTGGGGAGGAGGTTAGTGGTGCGGAGGGTGGTAATATGGGAGCCTTGTGTCGTCGGAGGACCTGGGACAGCGAGAATTGGTGTGTTGGGTTTCGGAGGCGAGTGCCAACAGCCAGTTGAAGGAGAAAGGAAATATCCTAAAACTCCTCTTTCTAATGTACTGGATTCAGGAAGAAAATAGAAAGTGGTATCGTGTTTGGGGAGGCATTAGTGGGCTCCCGTGGGGTCTCAGAGAGTGGGAGAAGGAGGCGTGATTGACAGGCAGGGTCCAGAAAAGGGGGAGGTGGAGCTCTGACCAGGCGGGGTAAGGAGAGGGCGGATATGATTTCTAGTTCGTTTCCTTCCATTGTCCTAAGACCGGACGGCTCCTGCAGCTGCTTCCCCTCGAGGAGGTGGGGAAAGCCCCGGGTGGGGACCGAGAGACGCTCGGGAGACCTACGCGTCCGGCCTCTTACCCTCGACTCTTCTCAACCCTTATAGGGATCCAGAGAGACAGACTCCCGCCTAAAGCCCTGACGCTCTCCATCAGTCCTAGCTCGCAAGGGCTTCGAGYACCCGCCCGTCGGCTGCGCTTGGAGTCTGGCGGGACGCCGGGGTCCAGCGCGGCAAGTAGGCAAAGCTCGGCAATGTCTGCATCCTTCCACCAGAGGGCGGACGAGCACCAGCCTCGCTTCGCCCCTTGGTCTCCTCCCGCCTGGGGATGTGCTCAGACCAGCTAGCTGGCTGCATTCAGTCCAGGCTTCAGAAACCTTCAGCTGCCTTCTCTTGCTGATAGTTTCTTCTGCACCTCTGTCTCATAGTGGGGCAGTAATAGAAGACAGAAGAGTTAGGGTCTCCGCAGGAGACTCAGGCTAGAACTCTTACGGAAGGCTTGGGAATGAATATAGTGGTTAGGATGAGGTGGGGGTCTTGAGCCTGGGAACACAGAACTTTGGGTTGTTTTGTTTTGTTTTCTAATTTGATAGACACTGCTACCCAGATGTCTGTAGACATGAATTTTCAATGCACATTAATATAAACGTTGGTCGGAGAAAACAGAGGACCCAGGAGAAAGGGCAGGAGGAACCTGATAACTGAGCCCTCACTCCAGAAGCTAGGCAGGGACCACACCCTTAGATTTTGTTTGRGGAGCCTTGGGGTAGGAGGACAAGGTTCCTTTGAAGAAAAGGGCCAGAGCTGAGCCCAGGTACGAAGCAGGAGCTCTTTGAGTATGGGGTTAGGAGCATAGCAGTTGAGCAAGAATGGACCTGCATTTCTAAGCCTGAGGCCTCTCTCTTTTTTTGGGGGTGGGGTGCATTTCGTTTATTTTATTTGTTTTGACTTTTTTTTTTTTTTTTTTTTTTTAGCAGACACACAGCAAACAAAACAAAACCTCAGACCAACTAGGGATTGAGGATAGCTAGGGACTCTGGATGTGGCTTTACTTTTGTGAAGATTATTTGGTCTCCAGTTTTCATCTCCAATTTTGAGAGGGAAACATTAAGGGCTCCCTTTGATACCACAGGAGTTAGCTATTTGGAGTTTTGGGGTGTCACTTGCCATAGAAGTTATTATAGTCAATAAGGCCTGTCTTTAGTCTCGAGAGCTGATAGCAAATTGGAAATGCGGGGCTGGTTTTAAAGACGTCTTAGTTCAGGGGGTGGGGGGCCCTGATGCTCACACTTGAGACTATCCATTTCTGTTAGTTTGGTCTACTGGGGAGCATGAGTGCTCTAGTAATTTGGGGGATATAATCTTACCAAGTGCTGTTTCAAGGTTTGGATGAAATTGTTTGGGGACATAAAGATCAATTTGGGGCTTTTTAGAGAGCACAGTTACATTGAGTTGGAGGCAGAGCAGGGAGTTAGGAGGGAACGGGAAGGCTTTCTGCAGTGAGGGCTTGGTGGGGGTGGGCGTGGGCGTGGGCCAAAGTTTAGTATTTGGATCTTGTGGAAACTCATTTTGAGGGTAGGATATTTCTGAGTACACGTTTAGTTGTGAAATTCCTCCAGAGGAAAAACTGTAAGAAGCCCCCCAGGGTAGAAGGATAGTTTGGGGGTGTCCAGTTTCTGGGTGTTTTGTCACTGGCCACATTTAGTGAATCTGAGAGATGGATTGTAAATTGAAATTGATCTGGAGGTTCACCTATTCTAGAGCGCTCTTCTGATTTAGGTTATCTTTTGCTGATAGTCCCCTCTCGCCCCAGATTGTAAAAAATAAATAAATAAATAAATAAATTTAGTGAACCCCCAAATAAGGCCAGAACCTGAAGGACAAAGTCTGAGGAGAGCGGTTTGTTTCATCGCAGATGTATTGACCTATGACCTATTGAGCTGAGGGGGAAGGTGGCTTCATACTGTGAACCCCAATTTCTTATGGAAGAAAAAAATCTGTTTGGAGGAGATGGGGTGTCTCTTGTTAAAGTGGGTACTTTCTGACTAACAGAGCTGCTGAAACTGGCAAGGAGGGTCTGTAGTGGTCTAAAAGGGGATGAATCTTGCACCCTAATTTTTTAGGATAAGAGCCCCAAAGAGAAAGCAGACAGGATTGGAAATGAGGGTGAACTGAGTGGGGGAGGGGTTCCCAACGGCAGCAGGGGCTAGAGGGTAAGCCAGGCCAGATATTCCCGCCTAGGTCCCTGTTCTCTTCGGCTCTCCTCCCCTCTCTCCCTCCCACCGCCCACCCCCCCAACTCAAGGAAAAAAAAACTGCCTGTGCAATAGCAATGGCAGATTCCAGTCCTCCAGGCTTTCCTAAACCACCACCGAGACCAGCCAGGGGGGAGGGGAGGGGAGGGGAGGATCGGGCTTTCCTGCTTCCTTGAGACAGGGGCAATGAGCTTGACCTCTTGGCCCCTAGCCCTCCAAAGAGTGTCCCCCGGTCTGGAAGCCAGGTGTCCTGGACCCTAGCCCCCAAGCGGGGGGGTCTGGAGAAACGGGGAGGAGGAAGGAGGGAGTGACTTCCAAAATTGGCATCGGGACAGAGCAGGGCTGGCGGGAGGCAGGAGAAAGACAGAATTTTCCTGAAAAAACGGGGGTATCTAAGGGCCCCAAATTTGGGTAGCTAGTTCAGGACCGTCTTCCCAACATCCTAGATTTTTTTGGGATTTTTTGGGGGCCCCGGGACCCCTCTAGATGGGGTGAGGAATGTAGTGTTGGGGGAATCTGACTGGGGCAATGCAGCTGCCTCTCCCGCCGAGTTGGAGACGGATGGGCTGGGACGGGTTTTGGGGGGGGTGTCCCCAGTTCTGACTGGGAGTGGAGGAACCCCTCCAGAGCTCTCTTGTGGGGGTCCCCCTCCCCAGGGCACTCCCCAGCCCTTGAGCCAGCTGAGAGGAAGGAGGCCAGCGATGCGACTGGGGCGTCTCTTTTCTCCTGCACCCCAAATGTGAGGGATGCACCCCAATTTTTGCTCCTTTCAAAATAGGGGACCAGGATCTCAGGGGAGAGTAGCTGAGGTAAGTGGGGAGGAAAGTGTCCCCTGTTTTCAGGAGAGACGTGGCGGTTGGGGGGGAGGTTTGGAGGTGCGTGCTGGGGTGGGGTTGCGCCTTGTAACTCTTGGAATTGGGGGGATGACCAGAGAAGCTTTCTCTTGTACCCCCTAAGATGTAGTACCTCATATTGAAACCAAAGCTTGAGACTCGAGAACCCCCAATATCCCCAGATATTAGGATAGTGTTTGATTTTTTTCTTTTTCTTTTTCTTTTTCTTTTTTCTTTTTTTTTTTTTTTTTACCCTCACAAAAGCTTCGCTGGGATAGGAGCTGGGGGCAGCAGTTGTTTCTGGGGGTCCTGGAGAGCCCAAGGAGCAGGAGGCCTTGGCAGGGCTTCATATGGATTCGGTAGTCTTGGAGAGGATCTGGCATACTAGGGGGGCCTAAAAAGATTGCTTACACACACCATCTTAGATCTTTTGGTTGCTAAGAGTTTTGGGGGGTGTGTCGGAAGCCTGGTGGTGCTAAAAGGTGGGGTGAGACACGGGAGGTTAATATCTGGGCTTTACAGAGTTTTGTTTTGTTTTGAAATTTCCAGAAGGAACTTTTGCCTTCTGGGAGGTTCTTTTTAAAATCAAGTCTTGGACAGGAGGAAAGGGCTAAGGGAAGGCCTAGGGTTGGGGGTGGGGAAAGGCATGTTTGTCTTTGCTTAAACGTGGCTCTCAGGGGTGGGCCTGCCTGGGCCTGGTGAATGGGCTATCGAGTGCGGCTGTGTGGGTGGGACGTGGGTCTTGGGGGACCATGAGGAATGGCAGCAGCATCTGGGGTTGAATCCTTTGCCCTCTGGTCCAGATGAGCCTCTTCCTGGGCTCTGCTGCTCCCCTTCCTCCCTGGCCTCCATTTCCTGCCTTTGGCCTCCATCTTGTGGCAGGCCCGGGGGCCCAGGGCGACTTCCGGCCCCCCTCTCTCAACCGTGTTCCAGCCCCACCACCTCTGGACTGCCAGCTCCCAACCCTGCTGTCCTTGGCCCCGTCTCTTCTAGCATTTCTCTTGGGTTCTGACCTAGGGAGGGAGGGATGGACACAGGAAGCCTTGGGTCCCTGCCTTTGTGGGAGGCAGTTTGTTGGTCTTCCCCAGTCATCCCGTTTCCTCTGCCATACCCTAAGGCTCCCCAGAGCTGAACCCCGCAGAGGTGAATGCTCCAAGCTTATCACAGTGAGCTCATCTTCCAGGGGCCTATCCTCCTGTTGCCTGCTGACTACTTTTGCTGGTTCCTGACTTTGTCTGTCCAGTGTTTCTCTTTTTTAGGGGGGGGGGGTTGCCATCCATTCACACCTCCGTCTCACTCTAGGCGGGGGTCTTCATGGCACAGTCTGTGCCGTCTTCCTCTCGACACACCCCAGTCCTGCTCCCGCCCCAGCAGCACACTGTGGTTTGTACGGCACTGTGGCCACGTCCAAACCACACTGTGGTGTTAGAGCGAGGGTATGGGAGGCACCGCGGAGGCCTGGCCCTGGGAGGTCACCCTGGAGAAGCAACACACACACACACACACACACACATACACACACACACACACACACACACGTCTAGGGTATTGTGATGAAGTTCTTGCAAGGTGAGACAGGAGCCACCAGAGAGACCCCTCCGCAGTCCCCAGGTCATCTACTTGCCGTCAGGCACCCTGGGAATGAGCTCTGGCCCCACAGAGCGAAGTGGAGTCTTTGTTGCCCACACCCAGCTCTCCTGGCTCTAGCAGCACAGAAATATTGGCATGGGGAAGTGAGTCTGCCAATATTGGCTGTGCTGCTCCAGGCAGGGTGGTGAGAGCTACTGAGAAGGGGCTGGGCCCCCGGGCGAAGGAGAGGAGCGGGGACAGCAGCTGGCAGCACCATGCTGAGAGAATTTCTTTTTAATTATAATTTTCTGTATAAAAATGTCCATAGACAGAAGTCAAAGGGGGAGGGCACACGGTTGGCAGGAACAAGGTGGGCGGCTCCAGCCCTCTCTGACCCTCTCTCAGGCAGTCCTTGCTTAGAGTCCCAGGGGATCCACAGGTCCAGGTGAACGATGAGGGTCTGAGGTGGAAGGCTCAGCAGGAGAGGAGAGGAGCATCAGCAGAGGTGGAGAGAAGGCCAGAGTCCAGGGTCAGGCTGTCTGGAACAGGAAGTAAAACGGACAGCGATGGAGCAAGCACGCAGGATTTTTTCAAGAAAACCCTCACCTCCTCAGCCATCGTATTACTCACTGACCCAATCCCCTGCACTGAATCTTCCTTCTAAGGCCCCTACAGCAGGAGGGAGCTTCTGCAGGGACCCTCCCCTACCATCCAGGTGAGTGCTTTCCCCACCCCAGCCAGCGTGGGAGGAGGAGGACTCCTACCCTGGTCAAAGTTGAGTTTCTTGGCTGGAGGAGTTTCTCCTAGCCCTTCGACATCCACCAGGTCACTGTTGGCATCGGAGTCGTTCAGAGCACTGAGTGTCACATCTGGGAGGGGCATAGGCTAGGTTCTAGGTTTCCCTGACTGCTGTCTTTCCCTCCTCCCAGTTTGCCAAAGCTTCATGCTCTCCACACCCTTCTACCCGCTTTGGAGTCACCAGAGTACAGAAGAGAGGCCTCTCCATCTTTCACCCAGACCCAGTTTTCTTACTGAATCTCTGACAGGACCTTTAACCCCTACCCTAGGCAGCGACCCCACAGCCTCACCAGCCTTCTGTTTCTTTATGGGGGGGCCCCCAGCCTCAGGGACACTGGAGCTGCTGGGTGGAGGGGCGTTTGGAGGTGAGAGGACACTGGATGTCATCTTCTTGGGTCCTTTCTTGGGGGACTCAGCTGAAAGGGGGATGCCTGAGTCTTCATACACTTTCCGCTTCACAGTGGTCTTTATCTGAGCCCTGAAGATAAGAGGGAGCAGATTAGGGTGTCATCGGAGAAACTGAGGGGAGAAGGAAGGGGAGGGAATAAAGGGCCACTCTGAAGGAATTCTAGGATTTCCTTCCTAAGTATCCAGGTCAAGACCCTAATTCCCGTGTAATAAGGGTCCTCCACACACACCTTCAAAACCTTTCCATCCACTTAGGGCTAATGGATGATGATGGAGTCTCTGAACTGAGTGGCCAGAAAGGCCCTTCTCGTGATCATCTGGGAGTGATGTATGGATTTGTAGGGCCATCAGGTATGTTGTGGTGACATAAAGGTAGACTGAGACTTTGTCATAGAACCTGACCCACTAATTAGTTCAGAATGAATCCCTGGACATGCTAGTCTCAAAGGATTTATACCAATCACCAGGGAACTCTTATCATCAAACACACTCACTGAGTATCTGGGCACCATGAAAATAAACTTCTCTGCAGGCCCTAGTGACCACTGCATTTCCTGAACTGCCAACCAACTGCCACAATTAGGGTCTTTCAGTCTTCAAGGAAACACAAACAAAACTAGGAACAAAGTGGGAGATGCTGGGCTGGGAGTTCTGAGAAAGAACAATGGGTAAGGAGGAAGAAAGTTGCCCGCCCTCCCCTTTCTCTGCCAGCCACCCTCCCTCACACTGTCCGTTCCTTGATGACACAGCTGATGTGATTAAGATCGTCCCCAAATCGCTTCACAGCAGCCCTCAGCATCTCTATCTCCGTCTCCGTCCACTTGGCACTGTCGGAAGGGGAGAAGGGTGATAGCAAAAACGGAAGAGGAACGTGTGGAACCAGCCCACAGGCTGTTCCGTCCTCAGCCAGCAGCCTCTTCCCCCTAGTCTCTGGGGGCACCTTTCAAAGATCCATAAAAAGGACCTTCTTTTTAAAAAGCCCTGGGGACAAACCACTAGCCACATGAAATTGCATCCAGGGCCACTTGAGAACGTCGCTTCATCATGTAAAGGCTTCCATAAACAACCCACGGAAACCAATGCAACAAGTAGGGGCCTTACAAACAGAATCCTTGAAAGATGTGTAGCAGCAGTTTGAGGGACTCCACAGGGCTTGGGGTAGGTAGCAGACAGTATGTCGGTTTGCAGCGGAGGGCTGTGGACTCAATAGTATCTTTACCTGTCATTCACTAATTCAACAATTAACACCTACACTGCACTTGGCTAGGCACAGAGGAATTAATACATCTCCCTGCTCTAGAGAGGGTCGTGTCTGTGACTGAGTTCAAGCGTCTGCCATCCGCGTCCAGGTCCCAGGCTGGTCTCACATACCCGGCAGGGGAAGAGTCCGATACTGGATGCAGCTGCATCGTCAACTCCCCGAGCTTCGTGAAGGCGGCGCCGGCCGCGGAGAAGATCTCTCCAACCTGGGGGCGGAGCAGCATTACGGGGGGCCGGCAGCGCGCCGTCCCACCCCAGCCTCGGATCCGCCCGCCCCCCGCCCAGCCCAGCGCGCACCAGCCGGGAGCCAGGCAGGGGGCCCACCCTCCCGTGGCCGCCAGGGAGCGCAGTCCGCGAGGGAGGTCGAACCTTGGTGGACGCTGACGTCATGGCCCCGCGCACCTCCTCACGGAGACGCTCCGCCGCCGCCACCACCACGCGAGCTGGAAACCACGGAGAGCCCGGCAGCCGGCCGCTCTGGCTCCCGCGCAGGAAGTCCCACCCTTCTTGCAGCTGATTGGCTGAGACCCGACCTCTCCCCAGTCACTCAAGTTGTCTCTCGCTGCGCCTAGGCAGACAAAGTGGAAGACGTCGCTTCACTTCCGGCTGCCTTCATTCCACTTCCGCCGGAGGGTCTGGACTCCTCGTTGAGGCCGGTCTCAGTCCTTCAAGCCCAGGCCCGCCCCCTCCCTGAAAGCACAGACACCAAGCTCAGGAGAACCGCTTCTTTTTATTGTAGTTCAGAACAGGGCGCGGCCACCCCCGGTGCCCTCCAGGGCAGCAGTTTTGCAGAGCCGGGGATGACGTCTCGCCAGGGTAACAGTCCCAAAGGACGCCAGAGGAGTGGTCTGAGGAGTCTTTAAATAGAGGGGAATGGGGAGGGAGAGTCGGGCTGCGCTCTAGCGCACCATGTATTCCTTGCGCTTGTTGAGACGAACTTGGCAGAAGGAGAAACCTCCCAGGAGGAGGTAGAGGCCCGCGGCGATGAAGCAGTTGTAGCTGACTTGCTCGTACAGGTCGTATATGTTCTGAGGGCCGTTCCTGAAGGTGGCGAGGGGGCAGGGAAATGTCAGCCACTCAGAGCATCAGAMAMCACGCTAAAGCGCTCTGACCTCTATCAGGCTTCCAGCATCATACCAGATGAGTTCTATCATGGTATCCACTTTACAGACGTAGACTAAGGAGCAGGAAGGCAAAACACTGGAAGAGGCCACGTCTAAGCTGGAGGGCCTGGGGGTGGCCACGGGAACCTGGCTTGCMAGACTGCTAGGTACCTCTCCCTCTCTCTGTCTCTCGTGCTGGGGATTGAAACCAGGACCCCGTGTGCTGCCACTCAGCTACTTTGTAGAGAGCAGCCCTCTTCTTGAAGTCCCCAACCTAGGGCCATAAATGTCCAGTCTTGAGAAGC
>BDUI01011266.1:0-17624 GCA_002335545.1 Apodemus speciosus
ACTGGTCCAAAGACAGAGAACAACAGCCTGTAGAATGCTCAGGTCTAAATGGAAGAACTATATTATATCCTTTCCTCCTAACACTCAAGCTTCATTCCAAGATGAGAGTAGAAATAGGAAGAGGCAGAGTCAATGGGGGACTAGAGGGGAAAACTGACTTTTTGGATTTAACAGGCCTGTGCACATATAAAGTCAAAGCAGCTGTGACACACACAAAAGACCACTGCACAAGTTCAAGCCAGAAAATAATCCAGTAGCAAACAGAGGGAGGTATGAAATAGCAATCTGAAAATCGAACTCAAGTAACTGAGAATAGGCCAAAAGTGAATCCAGAAAAAAAATGAAATAATAAATTCATAATATATACTAGGAAGACAAAAATGAATTAAAAGAAACAGTATACTACTTTTGATCAAGAATAAGAATACTTTTGATAAGAATATTAAGAATCATATTGTAAAATATCAAAGGTCTTGCTTATATACCTTTAAGGAAAATATTTGTTTTAGAAAGGGGGTCACAGGTATACCTTGCACATTGCTAACAATTACATGCTTAAAAGTTGTGGATATACATGCTCTAAGAGACACAGAAGGCAATGCAAAAGTCTTTCATACTTGCTCTTCGAGTATGTGACAGAATTGATATATGGTCCATGGTATGCAATATACACTTAAATTAGAAAATAAAATACATAATAATATAAAATACATCATACTTGTGTTTATACATTAGAGGTAATGGTCCGCAGATGCTAATAACTGCCCCGTGACAGAGGTAGAAATGATAAGAAAAAGTGGGGGCATATAGTGATTATTCTCCTATGCTTATTTATAATATTTTTCAGCTAACAAATGCATGCTCACCTTTAAAATACAGTGAAGGAATGTTATTTTGTTCTTAAATTCTAATATAGAAAAATAAACTATGTTGGTTGTGACAATGCAATTTATTACTTTGATTAAATAAAGAATAAATTGCCCACATTCTCTAAACATTCATATTTCAAGATATGCTCCTTTCATTTCACATAAACTTGAAATTAAGGGCTACAAATTCAAATTTATACACAATAATCATCACCAAATATTAAATACATCATCCATGTCAGTCTATCATAGTTGAAAGAAGCTATATTCTGTGTAGATAAATGTGAGAATATCAGATACCAGTAAAAATTATCATAGAGCTGTATTTTACACTGTAGATAATCTGTCTACCATGTTGGTAAATACTCATCTTCTGAACTTACCCTTCCCTCAACCTCAATGCCCACCCCCATAACAAACACCAGCTACCTGCCAATAAATTCAGTAATCTGAAATTCACATTAATACTTTTTTTATTTTTTATTTACATATATATGTAAATATATGTAGTATGTATGTATGTATGTATGTATGTATATATGTATGTATGTATTGGAATCCAGTCATTGCTCCTGTCCAGACCCCCCCTCCCACAGTTTCTCATCCCATTCCTCTCACCCTTGTCTTTGAGAGGATGCTCCCACACACATACCAAGCCTCTCCTCTCCCTGGGGCCTCAAGTCTCTCCATGGTTAGTGAAGTCTGAGGCCAGACCAGGCAGATTTCACCTATATATGTGCTAGGGGACCTCAGACCAGCTTGTGTATGCTGCCTGYTTGATGACTCAGTTTCTGGGAGCTCCCCCAGGGCCAGATTAGTTGAGGATGCTGGTCTTCCTATGGAGTCGCCCTCCTTTTCAGCTTTTTTAATCCTTCCCCTAATTACACCATAGGAGTAACTTCAGTGCAATGATTGGGTGTAACTATATGTCTCTGTTTTAGTCAACTGCTGATTGGGCCTCTCAGAGGACAACCATGCTAAGCTCCTACCTGTAAGCACTTTATAGCAGCAGTAATACTGTCTGGCCTTGGTGATGACCCCCCTCCCAACACACACACTTTGATGGATCCCAACTTGGGCCAGTGACTGGGCTGCCTTACCTTCAGTCTCATATCTATTTTTGTCTCCCTACCTCCACCCCCAGGCTGCATATTTCCATTCATTCTGCTACCCCTCTGGGCTTTTCTCCTGTCCCCAACCTCATACCTGATACCCTCCCCCTTTTCCCCTTTCCCTGTGATCCGCCACCCTAGTCCTTCTCTTCCTCTGCCTCCTAGGATTTTGATTAATTTCCTCCCTCCTACCTGCGATTGAAGCATCCTCGTTTGGGCCTGTCTGCTTGTTAAACTTCTTACAGTCTGTGAGTTATACCCTAGGTATACTGTAATTTTTGGCTAATGCCCACATACTAGTGAGTAAATACCATTCATGTCCTTTGGGGTCTGGGTTATCTCACTCAGTATTATATTTTCTAGTTCCATTTATTTGCCTGCAAAATTCATGATGTCCTCATTCTTAATAGCTGAATAGTATTCCATTGTGTAAATGAACCACATTTTCTGCATCCATTCTTCAGTTGGGGGACATCTAGGGTTGTTTCAAGCTTCCGGTGATTACAAAAAAGGCTCCTATGAACCAAATGGAAAATGTGTCCTTGTGGTATGGTGGGGCATCTTTTGGGTATATATATGCCCAAGAGTAGTATAGCTGAGTCTTCAGGTAGATCTATTTGCCATTTCCTGAGGAACAAACAGATTGATTTCCAGAGTGGTTGAACCAGTTTGCAATCCCACCAGCAGTAGAGGAGTGTTCCTTTCTCCACATCCTCACCAGCATGTTCTGTCACTGGAGTTTTTGATCTTAGCCCTTTTGATTTGCATAAGAAGGAATCTCAGGGTCATTTTGATTTGCATTTTCCTGATCACTAAGGACTTTGAATATTTCTTTAATTGCTTCTTGGCCATTCAACATTCTTCTGTTGTAAATTCTCTGTTTCATTCTGTACATTTTTAAATTGGGTTATTTAGTTTTTAGAAGTCAATTTCTTGAGTTCTTGTATCTCTATCACTTGTGAGGTTAGTGAAGATAATTCTCCCAATCTGTAGGTTACTGATTTGTCCTATTGACTGTGTCCTTTGCCTTCTAGAAGCTTTTCAGTTTCAAGAGGTACCATTTATCTATTATTGATTTTATAGCCTGAGCCATTGTATTCTGTTCAGGAAATTTCCCCCTGGGCCAATGAGTTCAAAGCTCTTTCCTACTTTCTCTTTTATTCCTTTCAGGGTATCTGGTTTTATGTTGAGGTCATTGATCCACTTCGACATGACCTTTGTGCAAGCTGATAGATATGGATCTATTTTCATTTTTCAACATACAGACTGACACTTAGACCAGCCCCATGTATTGAAGTTGCTTTCTTTTATCCACTGTATGTTTATGGCTTCTTTGTCAAAGATCAGGTGACCATAAGTGTGGGGGTTTATTTCTTGGTCTTCAATTTGATTGACCTGTCTGTTTCTGTAGCAATGTCATGTGTTTTTTTGTTTTTGTTTTTGTTTTGTTTTGTTTTGTTTTGTTTTATCACTATTGCTCTGTAAAAAAGCTTGAAGTCAGGGATGGTGATTCCTTGAGAATTTCTTTTAATGTTGAGAATTGTTTTGGCTACCCTGAGGTTTTTGTTTTCCCATATGACATTGAGAATTTCTCTTTACATGTCTGTGAAGAATTGTGTTGGGATTTTGATAGGAATTGTGTTAAATCTGGAGATTGATTTCGGGATGGATGGCCATTTTTACTATTTCAATCATACGAACCTATGATCATGGGAGCTCTTTCTATCTTCTGAGTTGTTCCTTGATTTCTTTCTGTAGAAACATGAAGGTTTTGACATACAGATCTCTCACTTCTTCTGTTAGAGTTACCCCAAGATATTTTATATTACTTGTAACTATTGTGAAGGGTATAGTTTCCCTTTTTTCTTTCTCAGCCTATTTATCATTTATATAAAGGAAGGCTACTGATGGGTAAGTTATTATTATTATTTTTTAATCCAGCCACTTTGCTGAAGTTGTTTGTCAGCTGTAGAAGTTCTCTGGTAGAATTTTTAGGGTTGCTTGTATATGCTTGCATATCATCCATAATTAGTGATACCTTGATTTCTTTTCCAATTTCATACCCTTGGTCTCTATGTGTTGTCTTACCTCTCTTGCTAGAACTTTGAATACTATATTGAATAGATAGGGAGAGAGTGGGAAGCCTTGTCTTGTACCTGATTTTAGTGGAATTGCTTCAAGTATCTCTCCATTTAATTTAATAATGGCGGTTGGTTTGCTCTCTATTGCTTCTATTATATTTAGGTATGGATCTTGAATGAATTCCTGATCTCTCAAATACATTTTTAACATGAAGAGGTGTTGTATATTGTCAAATGATTTTTCAGCACCTAGTGAGATGATCATGTGATTTTCTCTTTTAGTTTGTTCATATAATGGGTTATGTTAATAGATATTCTTATACTGAACCATCCCATCATCCCTGGGATGGTTTATTTGAATATGGTGAATGATGGTTTTGATGTATTCTTGGATTCAGTTTGTGAGAATTTTATTGTATATTTTTGCATCAATATTCATAAGCAAAATGGGTCTGAAGTTCTCTTTCTTTATTGGGTCTTTGTGTTGTTAAGTATTAGAGTATTTGTGGCTTCACAGAATGAATTAGGTTGTGTTACTTCTGTTTCTATTTCATGGAATAGTTTAAGGAGTGTTGGTATTAGCTCTTCTTTGAAGATCTAGAAGAATTCTGCACTAAAACAATCTGGCCCTGGGTTTTTTTGGTTAGGAGGATTGTAAAGACTGCTTCTATTTCCTTAGGGGATATGGAACTGTTTAAAGAAAAGAATTTTGTTGAGAGACATATTCCACATAGTTTATATAGAAGTTTAACGAAAACATCAAAGTAGTTAGATACTCCAGGTTCCTTGATATTCATTTCTCATCTATTTATACATCCTTTCACCCCTTGGATATAAAATTTCCTTCAGCAAATTTGATTTAATGTATGATGGACATATGGAATAAAAGAGATTTCCTGGGAATTAATCATCTTGCAACATTTAAACTTTGTACTGGTTTAATGCCAATCCTTCAGCCCTTTACCTGGCTACTGCCTATTATCATCCTGCTCTATACATCATTGAGTTTTACCATTTGTACCTAGACCAAAGCACGTAGCATTTGCTTTTCTGTGGCAGATTTATTTCATTTAGCATAATATCCTCAATGTTTCTACATGTTCCATATAACTAGATTTTCATCCCATTTAAAGCCTGAATTGGGTTGTATACCAGTCATCAGTTGATGACATATAGGCTGGTCATCTTAAGAAATAGTTTGTTTTTAATTTTTTAATGAGGTCTAATACTGTTAGRAATATTGAAGGGAAAGGCTTTGGCACAATGTTGCCTTTTCGCCAACAGTATAAAAGAGTTCTATCTTACCACAAGTGTGTCAACATGTATAAGCCTTTAATTTGTTACTAATAGATACTGGATGATAACTCATTATATGTTTGCTTTTCATTTGTGTGAAAAATTTGCTGATACTGCAGATATTTTCAAATGACTGTTGAGTATCTGTTTGTCATTTGAAGAAAATTACCATTTACTTTGCACTCTTCCCTTCCTATTTTTCTGATATTAAATGTTGAGTTCTTTTATTATGAACTCTTATCATATATGTATTTGAGAATACTTCTCTCATTCTATGTGTTGTCTTTTAAATTACTCATTTCCATTACTAGACAGAAACCTTTTCGATTAACACAGACACAATTACCTATTTTTCATTTGTTTGTGATTTTATTGCAATATTCAACGAATTATAAGACAGACTGATGACATGAAACTTTTCCTTTTCCTTTTAGAAGTTTAATAGTTTTTCATGTTTCCTATCTTATTCCATCCCTGCCACTAGAAACTTACTAGTTTTAGTCTGGGTGATTTATATATAGCACAAATGTATGGGTTATTACTGATGAGCTGTGAAGTCAAAAATTAAGATGAATAAAGAATCTGCATTAGACAAGCCTTATGCTACCTTTCAGTGTTGGCACACTGTGCWGCACTTCGATGTAGCAGAAGTGGTAAAAATGCCTTCATTCCTCCATTACAAAGCCACTGATACAATTCATGAGACCTCATCATCAGGAAGTCTAACATGTGCCTACTATTCATCTCTTCACTTTATCAAATTAATGATAAAACTCTACCATAAAATTTCAAGGAGCATATTTTGACTACAACATTATTCACATCTAAACCACTCAAAATTTAGAAATTTCAAAATAGAAAGTACTTTGAATATACTACTACCCTTAGTGATTTAGTATTCACTTTGAGGACTTCAAAGATTTTCAAGAAAGATTTTTAAGAGTCTCTTAGTGCCTGCAAAAATCTAAATAAAAGTAAATTTTACAAAAGAGGTTAAGCTACAGATAAAATATTAAATTTAAAGAAAAGTTTTGGTTTTTCCAAGGATCTTAGATTTGAGAAATTAAAGTGTCATAGCTATCAAATATACAGCTGTAAAAGCCAGATTGTTTCTTTTAAAACTAAAACTTATTGATAATTATATGTGTATACCTATTCCTGTGTGCTGGTTGTCTCAGTTATGAAAGTGTACATGTTCTATGTTGTTTCTTGTCTAACCTAAATCTAAACTCATCTGTTTCATTCTGTGTTGCTTCTTGAGATGTAAGCCCTAAGAGCCATTATTAGGAAATACTTCTCTCTCTCCAGGCAATGTTTACAGATGGAGATGCAGTCTCCAAGAAGCCATTTTTACTACTGATATGCTGAGGTATATGTGAACCATGCAAATACATAATACCTAGATGCCTACCTGAGAATGTTAGGAAGCAAGAAATGTTAATGTACTCAACTTCAAGTATCAACTATTATCCTCACCTTTCCCATCCATTGAGCTTATTTCTCTCTCCCATATACCCATACCTGTCTAAGCTTTATCTATATAGTTTATCACCTTTTCTAAAACATGCAACTTTAAAATGAAAATTTATTTTTCCATTGTAGCATAACATCACAAGAAAAAGAAGAAGCATGGGTGATTTTTATCTTAGAGTATCAGCTTCTGACATATTTTAACAATATGTTTCTAATTATCTGAGCACAATTTTATAAAAATGGAAATGTGAAGTTTGAAGTGAGTCATTTTGTAAAAATATCTTACAGAGTTCTTTTGAGCCCTTTTTATTTTTTAAGTGTTTATCTGATTTTGTTTTGTTTCACTTATTAAAATGGATTTGTCAAAGAAATATCAAAAGTTCTCCAAAGGTTACTAGGGTCTAGCTCTCTTTCCAGTACAAATTTAGGCTTCAACAACAAAATGTTTTGAACTCAGGCTAGGATTGTAATCTCTGCCAAGCATTACAGTGGTCACTTGTCTGAACAGAAACACCATGGCTTTGGGGTTTTGTACTGGACATTCTTTATATAAGACTTGAAGAGTCTTGAATAATCTTGAAGAGTAGGGTATCAATATTGCCCTGTTAATAGACATTTAGGGATAAACCACTGTTATTATACTGAGTAACATATCCACAGTAACACTGTCTTGTATATAAATACGCTATGCTTTTTATGTCAGGAATGATGATGGACTAGTGTAGTCTTAAATGCCTTCCTTGTAAACAAAGGCAGATAAAAGGATTTACCAGGGCAACACAGGATTTTTACAAGAAAGACATAATTAACCTTTCTGGCATTGCTGTCACTGAAGGGGCTTCCAACAGGTAGTGTCTCTGCATGCAGTAAGGACAAAGACCCACTGCCTGTGACAAKCCTAGCCCATTCTTCCTTCCTTATACAATGTTTCTCAGTTGATACAGGAACCCTACATGCCCTCTGAGGCACAGTCTCCTCACTAGGCCATCAGCATCCTAGCATCACTTTTTGCAATGATTCAAGATATATGTTTTTTCCTGACCATGGTCCAATCACAGAAGCAGTCAATAAATGTAGAGTAGCTTAACCTCCTCTCCTGATTATATATCTTTACAACTTTTATCTTTGGTCTATGTGTTTATATAAGCAATAATTCTATAAAAATTGTGATTTCTTTTAACTGCATTTCCTAAGCTAATAAATTCTGCCCAATGATTTACAATTCATTTAAGCCTCTATTACTTTACTTTCTAAGAGACTAAGTCTATCTGCATCAGAGGAAGACTATTGCAGACTCTGATTCTATTAACACCTGTGACTCTCTCCCTCTTTCTCTCCCTCTACCTGTCTCTTCTCCTCCTCTTCCTCTTTCTCCTCCTCCTCCTTCTTTCTCTGTCTCTCTGTCTCTCTGTCTCTCTCTCTGTCTGTCTGTCTCTCTCTCTCTTCTGATCTATGGAACATGTTTCTCATTTGTTTTACCTTAACCTTTTACTTTTTCTCTAAAATACTCTTTCATCCCTTGTTTGTAGTTGGTGGGAAAGCACAAGTATAAATTTGATGTCATCCTAACCCTTGGTCTCAACTGGTAGGGTGCTAACTATCTAGTTTTCAAACTGTACTTAGATATTTTAAACTTGAACAACCAAGTCAATAAACAAAGTCTGCACTGTATTCTTTCTACAGTCTTTCTGATTTAAGTAAAAACATTAAATTCAACTTTGTTACATGATATAATTCACCTGAGATGCAAAGAAACAAACACTGAAAGCTGTTTTTCATTGTGGAGCCTTTGCTAAGATATAAAACAGAACAAAAGGGTTTGGATTGAATTATCTTAAAGAATCTTTCCAGGCCTGAACTTGCTTCAATAATTTGCTGTTGAATCTAATTGAATTTGCAGGCAAGAGAGCAGAAGTAAGGCTGTTTGGGAGGAGGAGAAGGATGAGCAAAAAGAGAGGAAGAAGGGCAGAGGAGAGTAGGTAAATAAGAACAATATACAATAACATGTGAGTATGAAAGTCATGTAGGGAAACCCATGGTTCTGGGTGATGAGTAAATTTTAACATAAAAGGAAACAGAAAAATTAGAATAGTTAAAGAAATATTCACAATAGCAGAAAAATCATTGAGATACCAATGGAAATTATGATTATAAAATTACATTAGTGAAAGATATGAATGGAAGTGAAAAATCTCATTATGAATATGAAAGATCACCATGGTAAGGATATGCTGGTACACACTTTCCCAGAAATTTTAATGTTTGTAATATATGTAATTTGAAAATCTAATTTAGTAGCTCTTTACCAGAACACTCAAACTACCTCAAGGTAATCTCCTTACCTTTGTAGATAATAAAAGTTTACATAACAATAATTAATAATGTTTATAATATTGGTGCAGCTACATACAAATTTTCTCAGGAAATTGAGGTATGGTCTCAAAGGTAGAGGCTCAAACCACATATAACGTTTTTGCTGTTACTGTTGTTGTTAAATCAACCATATAAAATCCTACAATTCTTTGAAGAAATATATTATATTTTGTATAAAAATGTCACAACTCTACAAGACTAATATATTGTTTGCCATGTGTGTGTCCTCTGTAGAGACCATAATCATAAAATCAAACCTCTGTAAATATTACCCCAGTTTATTTGTAGTTATTTCTCAATCCCCTGGTTTCTATAGAGCCACAGATCTTCCTATCAATGAAGCTTCATTTCAATCTTCCAGAATTGTATACAGTTGAAGGGGGTGATTCTTCAGTCTAGCTTATTTCACACAGCATGAGAAATTCATCAAGAGTGTTTGAATCATTGGCTTTTTATTTTCTAAGCAATATCAGGTTGTTTGAACACACTGTAATTTGACTTTGTATAGAGAGACATTTGAATTGTTTTCTGGTTTTTGAACATTAAAGAAAAGAGATTTATTGAAGAATTCTGAAAGTCTTTGTATGCTTTCAGTTCTCAATGCAGGACCAGTTGCTTTAAAACTACTAGAAGAAAAACTGGAGTATAGCTTGGTATAACACAGAGATTTAAGACTGAAAACTGATAGGATCACATGAAACTAAAAAACTTCTACACAGTCAAGAAAACTATCAATCAAGCACACCTAATGGGAGAAAATCTTTGCCAAGACACAAGTCACAGAAGAGGATACAATAGACTTGACATGACCATTATACACAAAAAAATTAATAATAGCTATGGTTTCCAATGTAAAACCTCCACAAAATGAAAACATTTAAAATTTTCAGCAAGAATGGGGGAGGGTTCCCATTACTTCATCCCTAACTGAGGAGATATCACAAACATAGAAAACTATGATTGCTAAAGGACAGAAAGTCGAGTTAGTTCGTGGGCAGCACTGGTATGCTGTCAAGGCACTAGTGAATGACCCCATGATCAAATCCATATGTGCAGCACAAATTGGAATCCTAGTGATTTATAAAGAATGAAGGGCAAGAAATTGGGAGGGAAATGGATTGGAAGAAGCAAGGGCAGTTAGACACATGTGTGGGGGTTGTATATGACCAAAACACATGAAATCCTCTGAGACTAATCAGATTAAATAAGTAAAAACAAAATATTTTCCTAATGTTTGTTTAAAAAAACTGATAAAAACTATTTTAAAAAGACAGAAAAAATATTCAGACCAAAGAGAGATTAAAAAACAGAAATAAATATAGGGCAAAAATTGTTTAAAAACTTTGTCAAGTACATTTCATAAAATGATATTCATAAAAAATAAAATGCTTGGAAAGATATATGTTTAGGGATATTATCTTTAGATATTTAAAAATGTGGTGTTTGAAAAATTACTTCTGAAAATTAGAGAAATAAGAAAACAAATCTGAGAAAACATTATAAATGAGTTCAGAAATGAACAGAAAGCATTGAAAAGATAGGGAAATAAGACCAAACACAAGAAGTACAAATTTGTAGAGCAGAAACTTCAAAACAATTTAAGGCCCTTCCCCAGAGTTGTATTTAATAAATGTGTCAAGTATCAGTGCAGTGGGACAACATAAAGACAAAATGACCTAGCTTACAGATGTTTACATATGATAATTACAAAAGTAATTCCTGTCAATTTCTGAGAAAAGAAAAGAGATTACTAAATTATTAAATTCAGAAACTCAGACACACACACATACACACGTACACACACATACACACTGAATACTATCTTTGTATGATTCTCTAAAAGTTTTTGATGGACTGATTTACTTTTGCGTAATGATAAAGGAGATCTAAAATGAAGTGCTTATGCACTTATACATTTTTTGTATTTTCTATATTCTTTGTTTACATTCCAAATGAATTGCCCTTTCCTTGTTTCCCCCTCCCCAAAAATCCCATAAGCCCCCTTTCCTCTGCCCATTTCCCAATCAACCCCCTCCCACTTCTCTGCCCTGGAAATCCCTTACATTGCTGCATCAAGCCTTTCCAGGACCAGGGCCTCTCCTACCTTCTTCTTGGGAATGATTTGATATGTGAATTGTGTCTTGGGTATTCAGAGCTTCTGGGCTGATATCCACTTATCAGTGACTGCATTCCATGTGTGTTCTTTTGTGAATGAGTTACCTCACTTGGGATGATATTTTCTAGTTCCAACCATTTGCCTAAGAATTTCATGGATTCATTGTTTTTAATTGCTGAGTAGTATTTCATTGTATAAATATACCACATTTTCTGTATCCATTCCTCCTTTGAGGGACATCTGGGTTCTTTACAGCTTCTGGTTATTTTAAATAAGGCTGCTGTGAACATAGTGGAACATGTGTCCTTATTGCATGCCAGGGAATCCTCTGGGTATATGCCCAGGAGTGGTATAGCAGGGTCCTCCTGAAGTGTCATGCCCAGTTTTCTGAGGAACCGACAGACTGATTTCCAGAGTGGTTGTACCAGCTTGCAATCCCACCAACAGCCAGAAGATGGAAAGAAACACAGATGTCCCTCAACATAGGAATGGATACAGTAAATGTGGTATATTTACACAATGGAATACTACTCAGCTATTAAAAGCAATGAATTCATGAAATTCTTAGGCAAATGGATGCAACTGGAAAATATCATCCTAAACGAGGTAACCCAATCACAAAAGAGCACACATGGTATGCACTCATTGATAAGTGGATATTAGCCCAGAACCCAGAAGTTTGGAATACCCAAGACACAATTCACATATCAAATGATGCCCAAGAAGAAGGAAGAACAAAGTATGGGTACTCCGGTCCTTCTTTGAAGGAGGAACAAAATACCCACAGAAGGAGATACAGAGACAAAGTGTGGAGCTGAGACTGAGGGAAAGACCATCCAGAGACTACCCCACCTAGTGATCCATCCCATATACAGTTACAAAACCCAGACACTATTATAAATGCCTACAAATACTTGCTGACTGGAGCTGGATATAGCTGTCAACTGGGAGGCTCTGCAAGTTCATGACAAATACAAAGGGGAACACTTTCAGCAAGCCATTAAACCGAGCTCAGGGTCCCCTATGGATGAGCTAGAGAAAGGACCCAAGGAGCTGAATGGGTTTACAGCACCATAGGAAGAAAAATGATATAAGCCATCCAGTACTCCCAGAGCTCCCAGGGACAAAAGCATCAACCAGATAATACACATGGTGTTATCCATGGCTCTAGATACATAGGCAGCAGAGGATGGCCTTGTTGGACATCAAAGGAGGAGAGTCCCCTGGTCCTGGGAAGGCTTGATGCAGCAGTGTAGGGGAACACCAGGACAGGGAAGTGTGAGGGTGTTGATTGGGGAATGGGAGAGAAGAGATGGTTTATGGGACTTTTGGATGGGGACCAGGAAAGGGGAAATCATTTGAAATATAAATAAAGAATATATCTAATAAAAAAGAAAAAAAGGACTAAATCATAAGAAAAATGTTACTAAGTGTGGATTACTTACATTACTATTTAAAATTTTGTTTAACTTACTTTCTGAAATTTCTGTTTATTATATCAGTAAGTCCTGAATTCAGAATATCAGTTATTTTCCTTGTTTTTCAAATTATTACTTTGGTGTGTTTGTGTGTGTTCATGTTTCTTTATATGTGTTTGTATAATCTTGTGATCATGCTCCCTAAAACTAAGCCCTGAGTTCTTAGAGTTAAATATTCCACACCTTTGGGAGTACTTGCACAGCACACTGAAAAGGCTCACTAAACATTAGATTATTATGACAAAACTAAGAGTTGTGAATGGAAAAATTCAGAAACACCCCTTGTATTGAAACATTATAAGTTTTCACATTATAAGCCATGAGTGAAGACATTCTTATTGCAAAAGTTGGCAAAATAAAGATGGGGATGCCATTTTACTCAGATGAGCTTTGTGGAGATGGCTCCATTCTCTATAATTGTCAAAAAAATGTGTATTAAATTAAATTACCAAGATGTTCCTTTGCCTTTTGACATAATTCTATGAAGAGAAAGACTATATGGTAATGTCTGGCATAATCAAGCCTCTCTATGCAGTATGCTCTCATAAATTACACTGAGCTCTTTGTTTGTTTGTTTGTTTTTTATTTCAGATCAAGTGCTTGACATGGTAGCAACAGAGATACAGAAACTGCTATTAATAGGTACTGGCAGACATTACATTCTCATCTAGCTAATAGGTGACTACACAACTTATTTGTCACATAGTATCCTTTGCTGAAGTGACATTTGTACCCCTAATAATTTACATAATTAGTCTTTTGGAATTATGACAATGGTAAATTTTAAAGTTATATGAATTTTACTTGCAATTATTTCACAAAAAAATTAGTTTGAAACAAAAAATAAACTCACTAGGTATAGACATAAAAGAGATCTAATTCCTGGGGGAAATTACCATGCCATCCAAAAATTCCCAATAGTTAGGAAAGAAGTTGTTGGATAAAGAAATTTATTTAAATATAGACCTGGATGACAAATATGTTGATAGAAATTTACACAAATGTAATTCTTGTCATGGGTACTGCTGGGATTAAAGGAAGAGGAATATTATGGAAAGAAACAAAGTCAGAAGAATCCTTTTATACTTTTTGTTTTCTTCTTTTTTTTAAAAAAAATGAAGGCAGGAGCTTTGTAAAATTGAATAATGACATATTGTGTAGTTAAATATTGTCCAGTGGTGGTAACCTCTAAATGTTGGTAATTAGAGAAATGTAGGAGAAAATAATGAATTCTTGTTTTAAGAATTTTGTTTGTATCTTCTAAAATTATCAGAAACTATACCCAAAATATCAAATCTGCAACCATAATTGTCAAACATGAGTTGATCAAGGATAACTACAATAAATATTTCAAAGTGGATGGGGTAAGGACTACACACACACACACACACACACACACACACACACACACACACACACGGCAAAGAAGGAATGTTAAGAGTGAGAGAAATAGTCTTTCCCAGAAAAGAGAACACCAATTGATAGCCAATACCAAAGGTCAGTCCTGAAATACAAATATCATTGTACAGACTGAGCAGGTTGTATCTAGAAATGCATGTGTATATACATTATACATATGTATATGTAACAATAATTATTGAAAAAAGGYTATAGATTTTATTTCATTTTTTAATTTTTTAAAACACTAACATAATTTAATACATAGAGCTGGCTCCTCTTCTTGTAAAGATAATTGCTCATTCTTATCCTGCTACTCTAAACCTATTTCTCACAGAACTTTGAACATTTATATTGATAATATTTACATAATTTTATTTTTTCTTGGTTATTTTATTTACATTTCAAATGTTATCCCCATTCCCTGTTTCCCTTCACAAACCCGCTGCCCCTTCCCACCTCAACCCTGCCTCAACCAGGATGCTCCCCCACCCACTGCATCATTCAGCCTCCACAGAATGAAGAGGATCCCTTCACATTAATAAGGCCATCCTCTGCTACATTTGCAGCCGGAGCCATGGGTCCTTCCATGTGTACTCTTTGATAGGTCATTTAGTTCCTGGGAGCTTTGGGGGGGTCTGGTTAATTGATATTGTTCTTTTTCCTATGGAGTTGCAAACCCCTTCAGCTCCTTCAGTCTTTTTTGTAACTCCTCTATTGGGGTCACTGTGCTCGGTCCTACTGTTTTGCTGTGAGCATCCACATCTGTATTCACCAGGCTCTGGAACTGCCTCTCAGAGATAGCTATAATCTCTGGAGGTAGAGGGAGGGAGGGATCTAGAAGGGAGAGAGGTGGGAAAGGGAAATATGGGGGCAGGAACAAATGCTGGAGGAGACTGGGAAAAGTACAGAGTGTCAGGAATTTGAATGGAGGTGTGAAGTAGTGGGGGATGGGGAACTGGGTGTAGCCATTAGGATGTACCAGATGCCAGGGACCCAAAAGGTTCCCAGGACCCAACAGGGATGACATTAGCTGAAATATACAACAAAAGGGAGATAGAACCTGTAGAGACCACATCCAGTGGATAGGCATGACTCCTGGTTGAAGGATGGGGCCACCCAACCATCTCAAACATATTAATTCAGAATTGCTCATGTCAAAAGGAAATTCAGGAACTAATAGTGGAGCAGAAACTTAAGGACAGGTCATCCAGAGACTGCCCACCTAGGGATCCATCCCATCCCATCTGTAGACACCAAAACTACACACTATTGCTGATGCCATGGATTTTAAAAAGAGTAACAAGAGTTATAAGAGAATTTGGGGGAGATGAAATGGAAGGAAAATAATATTTTAATATAAAAAATAAAATGAAAATTAAGAAACAAGACACATTTTTAAACTGACATTTCCGCTGACCTATTATTATACTTATTCCCGAAGCATGCATATTTTGTTTAACTACCTTACTCTTGCTTTCCTGAAAGACATTGTTTCAACAGTCACTACCAGTCCTGGTTGTTTTTTGCTAACTTGATAAAACTAGATTTTTCTAGGATGAGGAACCTTAGTTGAGAAAACCCTGCAGGTTGAGTCTAAGGCATTTTCTTGCTTAATGATCATTATGGGAGGGCCTGCCCACTGTGAACAGTACAACCACTGGCCAGGTGGTCCTCAGGTGAATAAGAATAGATGCCTAAAGTCATGTGGATAAACTCCATGAGTAATGTTTGTTCCCATGGTCTCTGCTTCAATTCCTACCTCTAGGTCTCTGCCTAGAATTTCTGTACTGCTTTCTTTTGAAAAATGGAAGAAAGTTTACTGTTAAATTTCTTCTCAAATGGCTTTGGTAAGTCTTTATCACAGCATAGAAACTTAATTGTAGCACTAACTATTAAGGAAGGTATATAGGAAAAAAAATAAAATGAAACCTCAATCAAATGGCTAAATGGAAAAATGAAAGTATAATTTTAGTGACATTTTAAAGATTTACATATTATTTCCATTTTAGGTGTATAAGTGTTTCTGTGAATGTATGTCTGTAAAACACATGTATACTTGATGCTGGAGATGTCCATAAAAGAGCATTAGATATTTTAGGATGATTGTGAGCACTCAGAATTGAACCCAAGTTCTCCGAAAGAGACATGAGTGCTTTTAAACACTGGTATCTCTCTTCAACCCTGAAATTTCAGTGACTTTTAGCTAAGAAGTATATTTTTTCTGAAATACATTTCAATATTCAATAGTACCAAGATAGGTACCCATTACTGCAACTGGCTAGAAGTAAACAAATCATTTATAAAATTTTCAGTGGATGACATAGAAGTAAATAGATTTTGAAGCTTAGACTCATKTTGAGTTGGAGATTTAAGTGAAGGAATATTCCCCATATACTTTTAAGTCATATCATAGCACAGATCATTAAGCACTCTGTACTCATAACCATTGAGCTATACATATCTCCAGCCCCCAGAACTTTGTAACTTTGTATTTATCTTTGAAATTATTTTGCTCTTTGTATTTGGTTGTTTTCCTTGAATGTAAGTCAGGGTCATGCTTTTAAATTTGTTTTCTATTTTGTTTGAGGGGATCTTCATTATCTTCATTTCAGTTCCTTTATTGTTTTCAAGAAGGTTATATGTTTAATCTGGTTTTTAGTCATACATTTATTCATGCTATTACTTAAGATAATTGTACTTTATTGTCAATTACTTTAAAAATAAAATTGTATAAGACTGTGTGTTGAAACTTATAACAGTTTCCTTTTTATATAAAATTAGATTTTTCTGAAAACTTGAAAACTAGTTTCAAGGTAAGTCTTCTAATCCATGAGAAACAACACTCTTCCCTATGTGGTAGAAAAGTTGAGCAGTTTGTGTTCTTGAGCTCTCCTGCCTCTCTTCCCATTCCATCTATATATTTTTGCTTCTATGTTATGCTTCCTATTTGATTTTTATTCCTTTTATACCATGCCCTGTAGGGAGAGACATCTTAGGTAATTTTTAGAAATTGTAGATTACAAATAAATTCTGCTCCTTCTATTCTTGCTGAAGACTCTCTACAAGAGTGGCTGAAGCCTCTTAGTTGTGATTGTCATTCTTAAGTTAGTGGTCAATCATCCCAGTAAGTTTATCTTGTTACTTTGAGTGTCTTTTGCAGGGGTTATATATAATCCCCATGCTCTGAACTTACCTGATTTCTTAAACCAAGTAAGGTTTGCAGCTGCTGCTGACTTTCAGTTGCCATTATGGTTGAGTTTTCTGGAGGATGACAGGTATTGAGTTTTGCTTACATGATTTTCTTTCTGAACTCATGTCGAGGCCCCAGAAATTAAAAAATTATGCACCAAAACCATGGCTATTGTTGCAGTTTGCATGTATGGAGGTTACTAACTCCATTTCTCATGATGAATATATATATATAT
>BDUI01011266.1:18724-33659 GCA_002335545.1 Apodemus speciosus
TTGAGGAGCTGACAGGAATAAGAATGGGAGAATTTCTCTAGGAATGAGAACAGAGAAATCTCTGCAGTGCAAATGAAGGGAGCCTGCTTTAGTTGAAGGACTGACTTTTTAGCTGTGAATAAAGAATAAAGCTTAGAGCAACCCAAGGTTCAGAGTTGAAATAGTAACTTAGACTGTCATCAAAAGCATTCCCCAGCAACCCTGCCTGTGCTACAATAGTGTAGATGCATGTTCACATATTCAGACATAAGCCTCTTTGTCCTTGAAAAGAGGCAAGTGAAATAAATAAACGAACAAATTTCTAGAGTGTATTTGAGACTCAGTTGCTAAAATATTCACTTTGATATTTCTAAACGAAACGAAAGATCTCAAACTCCATTCCCTCTAGCAAGTGTGATTCTTCAGACATCAAGGAAAAGATTGCATCCAGAAAGATTTAATTTGAATTAAGGCAGAAGAAAAAGCAGGCACAGTGATATATAATTGAAAATTCTACCAGTAGTAATATGTTTATATCAACTTAAGATTTGAATTTTAACAAATTTAAAATGACTATGATTATCCAATAACAACATTAATGATCTGACCTCAGTACTATATTAAATATATTTGCAAAACAAACACCAGTGGCTGTATAAATAGAGTATTGCTCTTTAAGTAAGCCAATAACTGAAATTTTGGAGTGGTCAACCTTGAAATACAGAAAGAACAAATTCAAGATCAACCAGTTATATTTACGGATTTGTGTATATATTTATACATATGGTGTGTGTGTGTGTGTGTGTGTGTGTGTGTGTGTCACAATAACACTAAAAGAACAATAGTTTATCAATTTGAGAATGGTGCTCCATGGGAAGATTTGGAGGGATGGAATGTGGTAGGACTGAAGTGAGAAACCAAAAAGGGAAAACTAATTGTGTGTGTGTGTGTGTGTGTGTGTGTGTGTGTTTATGTGTGTGTGTATTCAATAAAAAATGCAAACATTGTTATGTACCAAAATTCATCTTTGTTTTCAGAGTTTGTCATGTTGTGAAGATTCATGCTAAATATATTTACACATAAATATCTATCAGCATATATGGCATACAAATTGGAGAAACTATAAATATTTGTGAAATTATTTAATTTATAACAAATATATGCTCAATAGAAACATTATTAACCAAAAAGACGTCAAATCTTTTAGTGACAAAAAGAGTGTAGGAAACCTTGTACATGAAAATATTCACTTATAAATAACTAGTTATAAAAATTAGTGTCTGTTGGTATATTTTACCAGCTTAATAATAGATCCAGTCTCCCACCTGCAGCATTCTATCTTTAGGTCTCTCTCTTCTACAATGTTAATGGATATCTGTACAATGTAAATGTGATTCAAATTAATTAAAMTAAAATGACAAATTTTAATAAGATAAAAAATTCATGAAATCTCCAAGTGGAATGTCGAATGTACTCATTATATTTATTTAATTTCAGAGGCCAGGAAAAACCAAATGAACTCAAAGTTAACAAATCATTGAAAAAACATTATTGACATTAATGCTGACCTAGTAGGTGATCCCAATATCAAAGAGAAGTTGACAAAACCTTTGAATGGTTTAACAAAAAGTGTTTCATTTTAATGTTTTTACAGTAAAACAACTTTTCATTAATTTTTATTCCTACTAAAAACTAGATTATAGCTACTGAATTATATCAAGTCCAAGTGGATCAAGGTCCTACACATAAAACCACACACACTAAAGCTTATAGAGGAGAAAGTGGGAAAGAACCTTGAACACATGTGCACAGGGAAAAATTTCCTGAATAGAACACCAATGGCTTATGCTCTAAGAACAATAATTGACAAATGGGACCTCATAAAACTGCAAAGCTTTTGTAAGGCAAAAGACACAGTCAATAGGCCAAAATGGCAACCAACAAATTGAGAAAAGATCTTTACCAATCCTACATCCAATCGAGGGCTAATATCCAATGTGTACAAAAACTCAAGAAGTTAGACTCCAGAGAGTCAACTAACCCTATTTAAAAATGGGGTACAGAGCTAAACAGGGAATTCTCAAATGAAGAAACTTGAATGATCCTGAAGCACCTAAAGAAATGTTCAGCATCCTTAGTTACAAGGGAAACGCAAATCAAAACAGCACTGAGATTCTACCTCACACTAGTCAGAATGGCTAAGATGAAAAACTCAGGGGACAGCAGATCCTGGAAAGGATGTGGGGAAAGAGGGGCACTTCTCCATTGTTGGTGGGATTGCAAGCTGGTAAAACCACTCTGAAAATCGGTTTGGTGGTTTCTCAGAAAACCAGATATAGTACTACCTGGGGACCCAGCTATACCACTCCTATGCATATACCCAGAAGATACTCCAACATGAAATGAGGACACATGCTCCACTGTGTTCATAGTGGCCTTATTTATAATAGCCAGAAGCTGGAAAGAGCCCAGATGTCCTTCAACAGAAGAATGGATACAGAAATTGTGATATATATATCACACAATGGAGTACTATTCAGCTATTAAAAACAATGAATTTATGAAATTCTTAGGCAAATGGATGGAACTAGAAAGTGTCATCCTGAACAAGGTAACCCAATCACAAAAGAACACACATGGTATGTACTCACTGATAAGTGGATGTTAGTCCAAAAGCTCAAAATAAACAAGTCACAATTCACCCAGCACAGGAAGCTCAAGAAGAAGGAGGACTGAAGCGAGGGTGCTTTGGTTCTTCTGAAAAAGGGAACAAAATACTCACAGGAGTAATAATGGAGACAAAGTATGGAGCAGAGACTGAAGGAAAGGCCACCCAGAGACTGTCCTACCTGGGGATTCATCTTATAAAGAGTCACCAAAGCCCAACACTATTATGGAACACGAGAAGTGCATACTGAGAGGAGCCTGTTATAGCTGTCTCCAGAGGGGCACTGCTGGAGACTTACACATACAGAGGCAGATGTTAGGAGCCAACCATTGGCCTGGGCTGGGATCCCCAATGAAGGACTTGGAGGGCCTTCTGGAGGCACGGAAGAGGTTTACAACCCCATTGGAAGAACAATGAGGTCGGCCACCCAGACGCGCCAGGACTCCCAGGGTCTAAACCATAAATCAAGGGGTACATATGGTTACAGCCAAAATTGTGGCAGAGGAATTCCTTGTCGGGCATCAGTGGGAAGATAGGTCCTTGGTCCTGTGAAGGCTCAATAGATGCCCCAACAAAGGGAAATWAAGGGGGTGGAGGGGCATATACTTGGAGGCAGGGGTGGAGGGAGGGGTTGAAGGTTTTCAGGAAAGGTTTTAGCATTTGAAATATAAATGAAATTATATTCAATTAAAAAACTGTCCTTTAAATGAAACATTAAGCATATTGAATTTGATATTTATTTTAACACTAAATATCCAATCAATATTTTCATCAAGGTCACTAGATTCTATTGTTGTATGTTTTACTGGATCGTGGTAGGAAGTCTTTTTCCAATGACTATTCTTTGATATTGAGGATTTCTCACATTATTCACAGGGTCTGTTGAGAAGCCTCTGTCTTTATCTTGGTGATCATCTCATTATAGTTAATTTTAAGAGAGTGGACCAAATAATATCTAGTTTCTTTTAAAATACAGGCTTTAAGATATCTATCTATCTATCTATCTATCTATCTATCTATCTATCTATCTGTCTGTCTGTCTGTCTGTCTGTCTGTCTGTCGGTCGGTCGGTCGGTCGGTCGGTCGGTCGATCGATCGATCGATCGATCGATAGATAGATATAGATATAGATATAAAACACCAACAATTATTTTACTCTCCCTTCTCTTACATACATTATTTCTCTAAGTTCCTTCATCTACTTTCTGTTCATACTTGAAACACATATTTAATTAGCATGACAAGAATACCATTTCCTTGCACATGATCTGGTTGAGAAATAAGCACTAATGTTAAGCAACTATTTTTACTTTCATTAGGAACTCTCAACATTTTTTTGAGTATCTCATACACTAACATAAGATGCGCTTAACCCACTGAAAAGTTCAGAGAATCATTTTGCTGTGATCATTGTGAACTTTGGAGCTTCAGACGACTCAGTACCCAGCCCCGTTTACACTAACTAAATGCTTTTTGGGAAAGTTATTGATTTTATTTTAAGCCCTACTTTTCTGACCTCAAGCCTCAGAATACAATTTTAATAAGGGTTGAATGAAAATTTAAATTAGGTAAACATTAATTACCTTATAGATAGAAATAAGCCCTTAGAAACGATGAGTTTCATATTATTCCTATGTTTCTTGCTCTTCCTTCTCATTGAAGTCACACACAGTATAATTGTCAAGGAATAGATTCTTGCAGATGGACATGAAACCAGTAGGAGTCCTGTTGAATTGAACACAATAAACTTCAAAGTTAATCTGAAGTGCTCTTAAATATTGAAACACAATGAATTGAAAGACAACCACTGAATTAAAACTTTAGCATACAATGCTATCAATTTTGATGTGGAAAATTATGTTTGCCATATGATCAGCTTATTCAATAAGCAGTATTAAAGTAACTAGAGTGATATTCCAAGTCTTTATATGTACACAGTCCTGGTGAGTTGGATTGGGAACCACTTAGAATCAACTACGTGGATTGCCTTAGTGTGTATCAGCCAAATATCAACTCTAAATGATACTCATACATTTTCTCATCTCTCACTAGGGCTCATCACAGTTATTGTCTATCATGTATTAAAAACAAAGTTTTGTGACTTGTGGAAAGCCAGGTATAATTTATTGCCCTCTGACCTCTCAAATCTAAAGGAATAAAAACACAGTAATTACATCCATTGCAATATATATATTGCTAATTAATACTAGATAAACATTTAGAGTGCCAGCACAAGATGGAATACTCATAGTCACAAGAATCTGACAAGAGGTAGTATATATACATGAGAATGGCAACTGAAGAAGTGTCATCTCTTCAGACTGGAAGACAAAAGGACAGGAGAGCATTGGCCTCTCACCTGAAGGAATCCTGAAGAGTTTACTGACAAAAGCAAGGCTCTTTTATGTTAAAAGGCAGTGAGTTTAAAGCAAGCATCCAGAGTGGGAGATAGTGACTACAGCAAGTTGACTGACTAATCTGTCCCTCTGTTATTGTACCATGAAATCTTATTGGCCAAACTCTTCCAGAAACCAAAAGGCAAAGAGATTTTCTTGATATAGTTCATAAACCTCAGACCCTTACAGGAAAAACCATAATGTGGAGTTAAGAGTGGATCTGGAAGAATAGAAAATAAAGGGATATGTATGACTTACCTCTACTACCTCATTCCTGAATAAATATTTAATTCTTGACTGCAAATGAGTTTAAGGATGCCTTGTGTGTGGTTGCAGTTTGTAGAAAACTCTTTCCAAAAGACAAGTTTTTTGGGACTGGATTAATAACATCTGTCTTCAGACTCTGACATCACTCAGAAGTAGGATACTTCCTGAAAGGACATCACTATTTCAACATATTTAAGGCACACACAATGAGACGCAACTGATTATTGTAGGTAGGTGACCATTCCTCTTGTTTGATCTGAGTTTTCACAACTGCTTTCTCTTCTTGTTACATTCTCAATGTGAGATGATGATCAAGGCTGAATACTAATACAAGCAGTAGGCTCAGTTCTCCTCTCAAACTCCTAGCCGCTACAGGACATAAAAAGTTGCTGTTCGTTTCTAAGAACCTATGCTTGTAAAATTTTGTCTCCAGAGAAACTTAATGCTGAGAATTTTATTTGTATAAAAGAATATTTCAGAAATTTAATGAGACAAATTTTGAATATAAAAATTACATAATCCAATTTAAATATAAGCTTATTTTATATGAAATTTCGTATGAATCTCCTCTTTGAAGTCATAACAGACATGAGAGAAAGAGGCAGGATGAAGACAAAGAGAAGGATGTAGACATGCACCTTAATAAAATCCCTAATAGAGCTGAAGATATCCAGCCTGAAGTGTCCTGTGAACACTGTTGTGCAGAGAAATTATATTGAGCAAAGTAAAAGACGCCACTTGAGTGAAAGTGATCTTTAGACACATGTAAATCTATCTCAAATTTTGAAATCCCATATAACAGGACGGGAAATAAGAAAATATTGTCAAAACATAATTGAGCACCACTAACAAGGTGACAGAAAAAGTTGAGCAAGCTTACTAGTACTCAATTATAATTAAGATTTTATTTGAAAAGGTAGAGGTGACAATATTTTATAGCAGAGTAGAATTTCTGTGCTTGAATATGATTTGTTGGAAGCATAATGGTAATGGTTTTCAGTTGCCACTGTGAATCAAAATCAGCTTAGAAAATGAATAAAATACGTAAAAACAAAATCAGAAAATCAAACCATGAAAGTTTTGCCACCACCACTGATCTGGGGGTAGAGCTGGTTAGTTTTATTTTATGCTTGTTGCTTTTCTTATTTGTCTTCCCAAGGCAAACTTGTTTCTTCATTGTGGCTTGCTGATATTAATGGTGTAATTGAACTGGAATTTTTCTTTTCTGGGTAAGAGGATATGGCTATGCATTATGGCTGTCTTACTAAGCAACAGTGTGAAATTGTACTAGTGACATTCACTGAGAAGATAAAATACATACTTGATCTGCCTCTCTTTGCTGTTGAATATCATGTCATAAATTATATAAAAGCCATTTGTAAAATGCAAAGTACTGCATATATACTTGGACTATTTTTTGCTGTTCGTAGTAGAGGCATAACTAGAGCACATGTCTTTACAGATTTTAGATCTTTTACTAATATTTTCAAAGTTACTTGATTGCATTAATGACTGAACTAAACAACCATGAGTCATTTAATAAGTTGCATACAGTTTTAAGTACTTTGAGGAAGTGGTCAATAATTTACATAGTTACATACCTGTCTTAGTCAGGGTTTATATTCCTGAATAAAACATCATGAACAAGGAGCAAATTGGGGAGGAAAGGGTTTATTTGGCTTACACTTCCACATTGCTGTTCATCACCAAAGGAAGCCAGGGCAGGAACTCACACAGGGCAGGAACTTGAATGCAGGAGCTAATAGAGGAGCTAATAGAGGGGTGTTGCATACTGGGTTGCTTCATTGGCTTGCTCAACTTGCTTTGTTATAGAACCCAGAACCATCAGCCCAGGGATGGCACCACCCACAGTGGGCTGAGCCCACCCCTCTTGATCACTAATAGAGAAAATGCCTTACAGCTGGATCTCCTGGAGCCATTTCCTCAAGGGAGGTTCCTTTCTTTGTGACAACTTCACCTTGTATCAAGTTGACACACAAAACCAGCCAGTACAATTCCCAATGTTCTCTATTCTCACCATTCAAAATGTGGTTAGACCAAGAACCAAAAGTATTGCCTTGTTAGATATTGCTTGTGAATTGTAACCTCTTGAATCTCACCTCAGATCTACTGCTGACAAATCTATAGTTTAACAAGATCCCTGGGGGGAATTGGAGATACACAGAGATTTGAATAATACTCTCACATGTGTCTAGATGTCTCCATGATAGAACTAAGTTTAGTATTATTTGGCCAAGTCTATAGATCTGAGCTCAAAGTCCAGGACCTCCAATGGAAAAATGAGAGACGTGTCTGTACGTTTTCCTCTGACAGCCACAGGTTCTCCATGACATGAATGCACTTACACATGAATGCATACCTAAATAAATAAATTTTAAAAATAGATATAAATTTATAAAAGATAATTGTGATTCTGTCAAAACTACAGGATTCAGTAAATTGTCTCTTCCTCATAATACTAATACTATTATGCTGAATAATAACATTTACTGCATTAATTTTCTCAAATACGTTTTAGATTTCTCCTCATAATAATCAATTCTTAACAGTGATTTTGATTTATTTAACTAATCACTATTAGATCCCATGGAAACATATGAATTTAATATCCTCATTCCAGATGAGATGTTTTGAACAGAAGTGATTAGACTCTATGTGATGAAAGTTCCCCACTGACTATACAATATGTCTTTTGTTCCCTATTTTTCAAAGCCACAAACTCATTTTACTCAGTCTGGGCTCTAACTAATTGGCATTCTTAGGGGTGACTAACAAACACAGCTTAATGCTTGGAAAATGTCTCTCTAGTTATTAAAGATACATCCTTGTATACTTTAATTCGATGAGAATCTTATAATTTAGAAAGAGTTAAAAGAGCAGAGCATACTTTCATTCTACAGACATGAAATAACGAAAAGAGAAGAAAACAACTTTATCTTTAGATTTTCTCTAGAAAATCTGTGCTCCAATTAATTATCCTGTCTTAAGCCATTCCCTAGACTCTGCACAAATTAGGAGTGTTTGAGTGCAAATTAAATAAGGTGAAATCTTAACGAACGACAGGAACATCAGTCACTCTGGCACCAACAGACCCTGCATACTGAGTGAGGAAAACTCTTCTTGCAGCCTCAGATTTCCCTCCACATCTAATTGGATATAAATTGCAGCCTATTTATGCCATATCTAGGAAGAGATGACTGTGGGAGAGTGTTATGAACCTTAGGTATACTGCAATCAGTTTCTGATTAATTTGTTTCCATGGGAGGTAATGACTTTTGAAAACTGTGGCAATACAATGTGAGCAGGGCAACAAGATGTGGCAGGAAAGATGTTGATTTCAAACCTCTGCATGAAAAGAGGCAGAATTTATGGGATTTAGTGATCTACCTGATTTTGGTGGATAGAGATTAGAACTGCCACTAGGGGCAACTGTCAATTTCACTTTAGACAATATAAGAATGAAGAGAGAAAATAAGCCCCAGATAATTTTCAACAATGGAGGCCAGGCAGATTTTACTCAAAATACATTTCTATATCATCACATCTTTAGGCTTTGGAATGGTACCATGTCATGAATAAATGCACTTGCAAAACACCAACCTTAGTGAGGGAGATAATAGACTGAGCTATTTACAAGGTCAGACCTGTTTTACATCAATTTGTGCCAGTATTTATCATGTCCCATGTCTCACTTCATTTAATTCTACATGATTGTTGATTGATTTCTCACTATCTACAGGAAAACTCCATGCTACAAGCAAAGTAAAACATGCATTGCTACATTGATTATGGCAATGTGAGAGTGGCAACTTTGGCTATGGCCTAATTGTAATTCTCCATGGAAGCAGTTCTAGTTATTACCTAAGACTGGAGTCATGCCTCATTTCAGTTAAGAAAATATAGGCTGTGTGCAGGAATAGGCTCTTTAGGGTTATACATATAAGCATACATTTCTACTCCCTTTAGTGACAAAGGAATAGCCTAGTATAAGTGTCTGGAGATAACACTATGAACATTTGCAATTAATGATAAACCATAAGGTCCAAACATTTCTGAAAGTTTCCAGTTTTCACATCCTGCATATTATGGAGCAGTTGAAGCATTCTAGGTCAAATTCACTCTAATTAGCTTTGTTTCATAGCCCGTAAAAACACTTAAATGTTTTTGCCTCTGGCAGAAATTAACAGAAAAAAAATTAGATCAGTAGATAACAACTTTACTTCTGTCTATCGCATTTTTACAGTGTACTCTCAATTTCTTCAATATTTTCACTTTGAAAATGCCTATCTCAGCATGTTACCATACTGATAAAAAAAGTACTACACATGTAGAATATAAAATATCACCCAGTACGAATACTGTTTTCAATGATGCCACTTCCTTCYTTAATTATTTGTATTTGAAAAAGAGATCTCTGTATCTTAAAATGGCCAAAAAAGACTTAACATGTAGGTATACAAATACTACAGTTTACACATTGGCTACTATAATATGACAATGGTGCAAAATGGATCTGCAGATGCTATTTTTGATGAGTAACTCTGAAAACCTATAATAGCTGATTTATGTTTCTAAATGTAATTGAAAAGTAAAGTATTGTCCAAAGTCATCATATGCTTTTATATTTGTTATACATCCCTGTCCTACAAGTTTATACATCTTGGGAACAGTTTCTAGAGAATGAAATTCAATTTTTACCTGGAATATATTTAATCAAATTCTTCATTTTCCCATCTTCAGTGACCATTTTCTGAGATATACACACACAAATATATAATTGTAATCATCATAAATGTTGAAATGCTGATATTGCTTGGGATAGGAAGCTAGCTGCTACTTGAGATTTTCAAGGGCTCCTTTTCTTTATCTTACTTCTATCAAACCTTCCACATATGTGCACAATCCAGTAGATAGCCAATTTTTGCTTTGGCTCTCTGCTTGGATCTGTTCTGCTTTGATGTACACATTATAGATTTTCGTCTCTTATCTCTGCCTATATTCTTGTCTGTATATGCTTGAAAACATAGCACAGAACCATCCTAAATAGTAAACCAACAACAACTCATTTCCAAGCTGCTTGGAGCCTTGCTGATCCTGCTTCCACTTGCATCTCACTGGTCTTTGAACACTATGGTATTGGCCCAGCCTGCAAAAGATATCCACTCATCAGTCACTTTCAATCCTCTCCAAAGTGAAATTTTAGACCCATATTCTCTTTTAATAACAATTATATTGTTCCATCGACCTCTCCTTACTTCACCATCAGTTTACTTCAAGTAAATATTCTTATTTCAGTCTACTGTAAGCAACATTACACCACATCTATAAAGAAGAGCACAAAAAATAGAGGTTATTGTTATTGCACTAAGAGTCACATCCTATTAGACACTATACCCCTTCAGAGTACTGGTTTTAAGAACAAAGACAAACTGGTTTAAAAATAAAAGAAAAACATGTTTATTCTTCCTCAGTCCCTTCCAGAATCTACAATGTAGAGCTGTAGAAGTCATAGTTATGTTAGTGAGTCAAAGAACGGCTGTTCAGAATGGTGCAGCTTGTTATTTTTCTCTTTGGAAAATAGATGAAGTTCTGTAGGGGAGTAAGAATGACTGAGAATAGTAAAAGACCTAATGCCTTCCCTCCATCTCTTAATCTTATATCTACCTGGCTCATCAACTAAAAGAGTGAGTTGTCTCAGTCTGTGTGATCATTCTCCCACACCTTCTTTTGGAATCCCTTTTATTCTTCAAAGTTGGTTTTCCATTCATCAGGATTCTAATTAGTTTAAGCCAACTTTTCAAATTTGATGATTAACAGTGTTTCTCCAGTGTGATTCACTGTCCCCAACGTTTGATGATACACAGCCATGTGTTCTTTCTGATTCTGTCCAATTTCTGTGGTACTTGAACATTATGTGGTCCTCTTAGGTTTTCTCCATATCCATTCTGGTTTCTATCTAACTGTAACACAACAAAAATAACTTTCCCAAGTTTCTTTTGTTTACTGTGCATTTGCCCAAATGGCAAAATTTTGTTAACTGATCTTTCTTATGATTATATACTTTGAAACTATTATTTGATGTTATGAGAAAAGTCTGCCAAATGATGTTTTCTAAGCATGGGTATGAATTGGTCCACTAAGCATTGCTGGAAAGATGATCCGTCTTTTCTCCCAGTGACTAGACTGCCATGACAAATCAGTTTCGGTATTAGACATCTTTATATAGCATCATCCAGAGCTTCCATCTATAACCTTATGTAAAGCAGAGGTACCTCACTGAACAGGTAAGCAGCATTCAATTATGGGAACAGCACATTTATGAAGATCTGAGCACATTTGTGAAGATCTAGTTTTCTACGATTTGTTCCATGTTTACCCTTCCTATGGTATTATGTATAAAGCAATTAATTTTAATATATTGGTTCTAAAATGTGACTAGATGAACTTGGCAGTATAATGACCCTATCTAAATGGTACAAGTTTTACATCCACACATATTTCGTGGTAGTAAAATGTTGTTGCCAGAGGTGAGACTGGGGCAATCTCTCCCGACAGCTTTTAGGTTTGTTTGCCTCAGTTTCTTCTGCTGATATATTGTCAAGTGAGTCCAAATACAATCGCACTTGTTGATGTGGGTGGTTGCCAAGGTATTGCAGAGGTAGTTTCTAGTGTGGGATGGGGTTGTAACACATTGGTATAGCACAGTTTACCATACATGAGGGTTTTATTCTATTTCAACCATGACAAAAATTAAGCTCTTCTATCACTTGTCTCTATGGTGAGTCAAATGATATTCTGTATATTTAGGCAAAGAAATGTTAAAATGGGTTCCTAATGCACAAACCTTATATGGATTTCACTATTTTGTCTCAATATTTACCTGGAAAATTGCTGGTAATCTGAAACATTTCACACTCAAAGACTTAGATGTAGCTTTAGCTAGATCCACAGTTTTAGTAAATATCTGGTGAATGCTGAAACAAACTCTGCGTTGAGGTAATACCTCCAGGGACAGCAGGCCGGCTAGGAACAGATGCTGGTGACGTCCTAACTGTTCACCAGATGCTGCCAAATACCTTAAACATGCTTCAGTTACTTTATCAGAAAGAAAGACAAAAGAAACATAATAGGAAATCCAGAAATAGATCAAAGGACATATGGCAATTTGATATTCTAAGGGTGGCACCTCAGATTTAGGAGAAGGAAGGAAGAGAACATTTTTAAGGAATTATATTAGGATAAACGGTCATTTGAGAAAAACAATAAATTTGGATTCATACCTAACACATTATATCAAGCACAAGATGAATGCAAATTGATCAAAATATAATTATAAAAATAAAGCAGTATACATAGTAAAAACATCAGAGCAAAGAAGTCTTAGACTTGATTGAAAAGCAATTGCAAGAAAAATTATTTATTTTACTACATATTCTTCTATTACTTGAAATTAATTTTCCAAGATTAAAAAATAAATAATCAAAAAGATTAATGTGGTTTTATATAAGGAGCTTTAACATCCTTAAAACAAAAATTTCTTAAATGAATAAAATCTATAGCTATATTAGAGAAAAGGAAACTTTAGGACCCCTTGACCATGATAAAGTTCAAAGAGGGAGCATGGTGCTAACTTGGTAGTGAAATTCTAAAGGAAAGCAGTTCTGGTTAGAGACAGAGACCTTGTATGGGTTTCCTATGCTAAGGCAAACTTAGCAAGAGAGGGAGCAGTTAGGAAAGGAAGGCTTGACTTGTCTGATCAGCGCAGATGCATGCTGTAGCCATGTCTTTCCTCTCAGCAAAGTGAGAAGTCACGTGGCTTCTGAGTAGCAGAGATAGACTGAGAAAGAGTAGACCTTTTTTTTTGTTTGCTGTTTTGCAGCCTTCTTTAAGTCAAAAAGACAAGCCTGTAACTGGCGTATCTCTAAAATCTCTCTCATTCTCTCTCTCTCTCTCTCTCTCTCTCTCTCTCTCTCTCTCTTAAAAAACAAAAACCATTTATTTTTTAACTGGCAGAAATACCAAGATCACAATCTGTCACATAATAGCTCTGTGACCATAAAGAGCACACATGATCTAAATGTCGGCACTCTCCTCTAATGATCACTGAAGCAAGAACCTTGCTAAGTGTTCTAGAGTTCTGCTATAATCAAATAAGATTTTATGCAGAAACTTACAACTTTAGATACCCATTGATGRTTTCATTTCTTTTCTTCTTCTATATCCTCTCAGGCTTGTCTTAAAGGCTTTGCTCCCTCTGTTTTGAGTTGTTTTAGGCATGAGCAAAGAGTTGACTTARGTGACAATTTACTACTTTCCAAGACTGTGAGGTTCTTTTCTCAGAATCCATACTATTCTCATAGATGTTCTCTGACCATCTCTGACCATGTTTCAGCCTTTTAACTCACATGGTGCTCAGAGTCTTTCCTCGCTCTTGTATTGGATAAGCTGAATGTGGATGAAATCTTCCTCACTTTAGTCTTCTTCTGTAAAACCATTCCTGCACTTTTCCCTGTCATTTGCAGTATTTTTTTTGACAATAGCCACCAACATGCCAAGAAGTAGTCATTCCTTGAGGCCCATGATTCAGACTAAAAGTCTATAGATAAAATTAAAAGTAATGTACTATCTTTCTAAATACAACCTGTGATCTTTCTATAGCAGCACCAGGTGCTAAGCCATTGGGTGAAGAACTTAGAAAAAGAAATTTATTAAGGATAAAGAGCTTGCTTTATCCAGGTTTTCCACTGACCAGTTGTTTCATATCTGAAAGGCAAATAAGCAAACAAAATGACTGCCTGTGAACAAGTATGTCTCCTGTATTCGAACATTCCTAGTAAGGCTCCCATGGTTTTTATCTTTTTCATAGCCCCTATCATAAGAGCTGATCATATCAATGGTACACAGGCATACTGGAGGAACAACTGGTTGTGGGCCTCTTGTTCACAGTCTCTCTTTGATATTAGCACTAAGGCAAAAGAACTCAGATATGAAAAAAACATCTGTAGATAGAAAGTACCCTAGTTCTCATTTGCATCTCTTTGTTCTCATCATCAAAGTCAGCAGTTTAACACTTGCCACAAAGGTTTCTTCCATGGGCTCATTATGTGCTTCTTCCCAGGGTAGCTGACATTTCCCTTGCTCGGCTGCAAATATTCTTATTAATGCACTGCCCTAGGCAAGTCATCTATTCAGCCTCTGGGGAAATGTGGCTTTCAGTTATCTTTACATGCTTTGCATGATGGGATATTGAAGTCAGTTCTCAGCATATGTAAGGAGTTCAGGGTAGATGGAATCGTGAACCTTCCTAATCAAGCCTGGCATGGTCTTTGATTACAACTATATTCCTATAAGAAAAATTCACTGTATCTATATTTATCTGATGATTGTTTACAAAATTAGAGGGATAAACTCTTGTCTAGTATTAGACTGCTGAAAGTGGATAGAATTAGAAATCAGTGGCAACGTTGGAGGTCAGAAGAAGGCAGACAATTTTGTTTTCAACTTAAGGAAGACAATTCCAGAGAGTATGTGAGGAAAGATCTTCTGTACTAGGAGCCAATGTAACTATCAGGGGAACTCATGAGTGAGAAATCTACAAATATTC
>BDUI01011270.1:19827-37767 GCA_002335545.1 Apodemus speciosus
GCTGGGCTGGGCTGGGCTGGGCTGGGCTGGGCTGGGCTATGCTGTGCTGTGCTGTGCTGTGCTATGCTGTGCTGTGCCCCATGCCTCAATTTTTAATTGTTTAAGAATCATTATATCAGGGAACATCTAGTTTGACAAAATTTGCCAAAGCAGAAGGAGAAAGAAGTAAGAAAGTCAGGCATAATAGAATAATTATGCACACCAAGACCAACTGAAAAGCAGTCGCGCAAAATGAAATCTATACAGCCGCTGTCGAGGGCTAAGGTTAGGAGACATGGGAACAACTGTTGTTACAAAGAGCTGCCGCGGGCTTCCGAGATGTCTCCATCCAGGCCTACTGCAGGCAGTCCCTTATTTCAGATGGCGGGTCCCCTGGAGGGATGTGTGTCCTGCTTCTCAGGGTCCCAAACACCATCCTTTTCTACAAGGAGCTGCCACAGGCTTCTGAGATGTCGCCATCCCAGCCTACTGCAGGCAGTCCCTGTCATTGTATGATGTCCCCAGCAGTTTCTTAGTTTAAAAAAAAATGCCTAAGAGATGGGGAAACTGAAAGCAGACATCAAGTTGTCTTTYGATGGAGTTTGAATGATGGAGACAGATCAACACAGACTAAACACCTATTTGRTAAGGGAGCCAGCAGATTTCCTGATGCGTTAGACACAGAGTTAAAAGAAAGGGCAGATTTAAAGACAGTGGGAATTGGCCAAATTGTGAGGCCACTTACTAAAATGGAAGAGAGTGAGGAAAAAAGTTAAAACTGTGGGTAATCAGGTATTCTATATTCACTATATTACATTTCTTATACTTTCTAAATATCTAAGATACAATGTCAGGCATTCTGGAAATTGTAAGTTAATTTTTCATTGAGCATTTATCAAGCACTTCCAGACAGGTATGTAACAGGACCATATTAGAATTCATATACCCATATGTATGCAAAAAATGTAATATCTTCATTTTATATACAACCATTCTAGCTTGTATTACTACCATTTCAACTTGAATCTTCTATACATGAATAGGATAAAAACAAAAACTAAAGCCAGATGTGGCGGCACAAACCTGTAACCTGATCCCTCAGGAGACAGAGGCAGGAGGATCAGGAATTGGAGGTCATCTTGGATTATATGAGAGGCTGCATGAGAAAAAAAATTAACTAAATGCTAATTGTGTTTAAATATATTCTAATATAGCATTTAACAAATATAATGTTCCCTTCTATATAATTTAAATGTTCAGTCTCTCACAGGTCTTGGATCTTTTCTGCCCCTTTTTAAATAAAGCCATTGCTGTAATTGTTCTGGGGGTGTTTTTGAGGTATTTTATCTTTTGAGACAAAATCTCATTGAATTCCTGATCTCCCTGCCTCCACCTTGTAAGTGCTGGCTAAATAAGCCTTTTATCTTTATCGTGTTAGATGTCTCAAGCTCTTTTATAGTACTGGAAATTGAACTCAGGGCCTCGCACATGCTGGTCACACTGCAAAGAAGCTACAMGCTTAGCTCAGAGATGAATCGTTTAAGTAAATGGAGAAACCAATAGCAGGAAAGGATCTTGAAAGTAACATCCTTAGACTATTAATATTTCTCATACAATATTCTTTGCCCACATTTCATGTTATTAATTATTATTAATAAACCCTAAAGTTTATGCCTAGCATCACTTAGATTTTGTGTTCTAAACTCAGTCATAACTTGGTCTTTTGACATATAGGTCCAATGCTCCCTCCTACTGGTCCAGATAACTATTTGGGAAGTGGCTGTGTCTCCCATAAATATCACTAGGAATCTTGTTCTGCTGTGATGACTCCCTCTAGCAAGCCTTCATGGTTGGTGCTCCAACAACTCGTAGGTCAGTCTAAATCACCTCGGAGAAAAACCCACTCTGGGAGGCCATATTGACAGATCCTCCTTCCCCTGCTCAGGGTTGACTATCATATGACTGCCCCAGTTGGTATATGATACCAGCCGGCTTTCTACCTCCCATCATCTCAAATACTGAGTGATAGAGTGTGAGAGTCTCTCTCCACTCTTCATGTCCTCTTCATTAATGAATGTCCATTCCGGGTGGAACCAAAAACTGTACGAGGAAAAACAACGAGATACATCTGTTTTCCATTCTTCTCTACTTCCTGTAATTCCTCTAAGTTCAAAATCCCTTGAGAAAATTGCGTGAATGCCATATAACCTCCATCTGGGAAAGATACCTTCATCTGCACTAGTATTTCATTGGCCAGAATTTGCCCTTTTATACCCATGTAATTATAAGGCAAGGCAAAAGAATAAAAGGAATGTCTGATTTATATCTGTCACAGAACCAAGAACATAATTCATATACCCAGCCACCTGCTGCCTCCTAATTCCAACTTCCTTTTGCAACATTGCTTTAAGTGCAAGATAAATATTATTGTCCTTGGATAAAAGACAGCTCTACCTTTTGTAGTTGTGGACGAATATTGTAATATCATTATGAATCTTTATTGGTTTAAGATGATTATAAATATATATTTTTAATAAAGGRTTTTTATGCCACAACAAAATACTTTTATACTCTTTAGGAATAACATACAAAATAACTAGAAGGTAAAGTTTTTTAAAAATCCAAGACTGACTGAAGCTAAGCTTCTTTATGCATTGCTACTGGCTAGCCAACTTCCATTGACAGGTGCACAATTATAAAAACCCTATTACACCACAGAGTCTTGGATAACAGATTCTTGCAACTTTAAATAGTACTAACAGAAGGTAATTAAAACTCACTGTGAAATGTCCTTTCAAACATGCTGCTGTCTTCGGGAAATGTAAGGAGGTAGCACCATCTGGTGGTATAATTTTAGACATTTGTTGAGTCGTTTTATCATCAATAAAATTTTTCCCAAATAAAACCTTTCAGAGAGATTTAGAATTGACACTTGAGAGACAGAAATCCTCTTTTCAAGAAACAGGATGAGGTACAGAACTTTTTGAAGTGTAACTTCTGATAGATGGATAACTACTCAAGTGAAAGCTAGGTAAATCAAAACAGGCTTTGGTAGTGAAGGGGTATTTATTTATAATTGTAAATAGTTCTTMTCAAACAACCAAGAAAGTTTACATTCAGACCAAAGTCCACCCTTAGTTCTTTGTGAATTCCTGAGTCACTCAGGAATTCTTAGGAAAAGGCCAGCAGGGGGCGCTTCACACCTGAGGGATTTTTGTTGTTGGGTTTGGTTTTAGTTTTTGGTTTGGGGTTTTTTTTTGGGGGGGGTGCTTGTTTGCTTGTTTGTTTGTTCGTCTGTCTGTTTGTTGGCCAACACTAGAAAAGAGTGGCTACATTTTTGACGAAAACAATACCAACAAAGTCTCAGCGCTCTATTCCTTTAGCAGACTGTTTTTGTTGAAACTTTGAGAAATTAATCTTGAAATTGTATCTGAACAATGTTGAGAATTTAAGTTAGAGCGGATATGCTAGTTACTTAACCACCAGGCCCCCACTCCACAGGTGCTCTTCCTTCAGTTCTGTGCAATCATTCCTCTGTGTTCTGTCCTTATAGATTTACATACGTTAAACACTTTGTGTAGAAATCAATTTGCGTGGATGGAATCACGCATAATGGCCTCACCTGTGAACATCCATTTTAATTTAACACAATATTTTCAGATTCATCCATGGTATAGGACGGATGTAACCTCATGCCTTTCTGTGGTTAATCACTATTTACTTAGATGGATTCTTGTCATGTATCCCAGGCTGTCTTCAAATTTGTGATCTGCTTCAGAGGACAGTATGCTGGGTTTAATAAAGTTTAACCTTATCATGCCCAGTCCTAAGGACTGAACTTTACTAGGAAAGTAAGTGTGGATTTGAAGTCTTTATATTTAMGACTTTATTATATCTGTGAAATATGTTCTGGCTAGTAAAACCTATGGCAATATGGATTGCATGTAATTGCATTCCAAAAGTCTTTTTTTTTTAATTTGGTTTTTTCAAGACAGGGTTTCTCTGGGTAGCCCTGGATGTCCTGGAACTTGCTCTGTAGACCTGGCTGGCCTTGAACTCAGAAATCCGCCTGCCTCTGCCTCCCAGAGTGCTGGGATTACAGGCATGCGCCACCACAGCCTGGCTCCAAAAGGTTTTTACAGAAGAGATACATAGGTACTTTATCCAGATGTACAATATAAATAATAGACAAACCCAATAATTCAAACTTTTATTCTGCTCCCAACAGTCGCGATTAAAGGCACTTAAAATGAGTAGTTACTCTATGCTATATGTGGTTTGCTTGGGCAGCAGTCTGATTTATGCAAAAAAAGTTAGCAATTTTTTTTTCATATTGTACTTTTGTCAGTTAAAGAATAATGCCTGGTTTCTGTGGTCTGGAGACCAATTGTTCATATCCTGAGAGGAAGGGTTAAAGGGCTCATTTTGAAGTCATCACTCAATTAAAAAAAAAATAAAACTGGATTATATCCAAAAGAAGAAAATAAAAATATAAGTTTGGGGTAAATAGCCTATCAATGGAGTTCATTCCACTGCTGAGAACACAAGGAGAATGTGAGTTTGATATGTAGTAATTTCTTTGAATTTTAACATTTAATCCTTAAGAATCAAAAAGTAAGCAAAACTTCAGGGTCTAGGAAAGAAATGGTTCATGAGTCTCAGGAAGTTCCTAAAATTTACCAAATTCACAAATCTCTCTTTAAGGTTATAGTAAGCAGTATAGTGTGCTGGACAGTGAAAGGTTCCAACCTGTTAAACTCACTGAAAGTTGTATAGGGAACTCTAGGAATACAATGTTCATGAGCAGTTGTCTAGTTGGTGTGAGCTTTTCAGTGACTCTACCTTTGAGTCATCCATGCCATATAAGTAACTCCTTATCCATTCTCCTGTAAGTAACCCCACTGAATTCATTGGTTTGCCAAGTAGTCTTTGATAGAATACTTTCTTTGTCCTGTCATTGGTTGGCTATTTAAGATGAATAGACTTTTGCTCACATCTCCTCCAGGAAACTCAGGGTTTTTTCGGATACTTAAACTCAGAATTTTAGAGGCAGTTAATTCTAGTGTGGAAAGGGATGTAAAGATAAGAGTTGTCTATTTATTAATGTCTGTGTCCCGAGTATCCTGTATAAATAAATGTCTGTAACTAAGTAGTCAACAAAAAAAAAGATAATTTGAGTGGAAATCACAATAATAATCCATGGAAGTCATCTCTGGTGTCTGAAATAGAAACAGATTTCAAGCAGTAATGTGCATTTCCAAGAATAAGCYACCACCCATATTTACAAAAGATGTGTACCTACTGCCAAACAGATGAAGCCAAGGAAGACCAAAGTCCACACTCTCTCCCATCTTCCTAAGGTGGTTGGAGTGTACAGATTACATAAACTTCAAAGAAGACAGCTCCAGTTAATAACTCATGTTGGACTTACCAATGAGGTTGAAGCACTGTGAATGCAGATGGCTTCCTTTAGAAAACAAAGACACACAAAATCTTTGCACCTTAAATGCCAAGGAGTTCATCATACTTTTATATATAAAGTAACAGTCATATCACACATTACCAAAGTTCTACTATCTCTTTTTTACAGAAAAATGAAATCAGCACTTAAAGTTGAGCTATTCGCTTTTTGTTCACATATTCCATAAGCCTTCCTATATATCCACAATTTAGGATGTTCTGAGTTGTCAGCATCATTAAAAGCAACACAGCTCATCTACGTGCCTTAAAAACTAATTCAAAAAGTTTGTCAAATAAACAAATTGTTACCTAACTAAAACAAAGTGCATAATAGAAGCTATTCTTTAAAATAAATATATTGATATCGCATGTAATATATAATACAATATTTCACACATAAACGTCCCTTCAAATCAGTTGGACATAGAGCATGTATAAACAAACGTATCKCGAACAAAGTTACAAGAAAGGATTAAATGTAAATAAATGCTGCAGGYKTTTAGGGTTTAATAATGGAGGTGCAACATCAGGATTACCAGATGACCTAAGAAAAGACACTGTTTTGGATRCTGTTACCACTTGTGTCCCTTCTAGACCCATAAGCTTCAAGATTCCTGACTTCTCTGTGCTTCAGATTAGTCACTTAAATACTGCTGATAGTCATCTGTTCTTTTCTGTAACATTATATATCCATGTGCTCATGAAACACAGTGAACTGCCTAAATAAATAAAAACTCCTCCTCCTCTCATGTGCCATGTCTTCATGACTCATAACATTTATACATAAATGTGCGTGTATACATACACACATAGTATTATACATGTGCTTTTATATGTGGTTCTGTTTCTCTAGAAAACTCCAATACAACAGTTGCCCTGAAGAAAGAATTTGGATTAATAAGAAAATGTAGAAGGCTATCAATCAAAGATACTTCAAGATTTATTACCTATATATTTTCATTGGCTAAGTATTGAACATTTAAAAAGCAGTAAATAATAGAGTGTATGTTTTGTAAGGACACCTTCTATTGCCCCAATGAAAAATGCACATCCAGTGCTCCTATGTAGGCAATATGATGATTTAAGGCTGTTTACCGTTATTGGGGGTAGTGGATTTTCATGTTAAGTCTGAGTGTTTGTTTAAGGTGTTTCTTGAATCATAATTCCTGCCCTCCTAGTCATCTGCTTGTCCAAATATGTTGTAGTCCATTCCCTAAGGCACAGTTCAGTGACTCTTCAAGACTAAAATACCCAATTCCTGTCTGAACATGCTACCTTCCTTTCCTGAGCTCTATTCCTGCGATACTATTCATCATTTCCTGTCTCAAATTTAAATTATAGTTATTTGTGTGTTTGTGTTATTCTACCAATAGAAATAACAATCCCCTGGAAGGTAATATTTACTAATACATGATAGTTTTTACTCTAACCTACCACAGATTCTTGTGGAAGATGTCCAAATAAACCTGTGCTGAGTAAGGAAGTGCTGGTGGGTCATTTACGTCTCCAGAATTTTAGCTGTGTTCTTTAGTTGGTGCTATGTAGATCCTATACATARTTCCTATTAGAGCGACTGTCATCTTTTATGTATGATGGTCTGGTGGAGAATATTGATTAGAGCTTGGCAGATTGAAATCAGTAGCCCAGGACTTTGTCTATCTTAAAAATGAGCTTGACTCATTTAAAAATAAAATGATATTTTAAATGGGGGAATTTTATGAATAGAAGTAGGTTTTTTTTTTAAGTACAGGCTCTGAAATGTACACTGGTGACTCCACACTAATCAGGGAACTTCGTGGTTCTCACACAGAATGTTCTTGATATTAATCAGTGATAGAAACCGGCTGCTAAAAATGTAGCGAAAGCAGAATACGAGATCTATGTACCCACCAAACATTTAACTTCACTGGTATTTCTGTGCCCTGAATGAACAGTGTGTACTTGTCATCTAAATTCAGAACACTTCACAATATGTGGCACAAAAGATAGAACATCTTCCCAGGGTAAAAAGCAGAANTGTTGAAATCACAAGTGTTAACGACAGGAGATTAGGTTCTTATCTTACCTAGGTGTTAACTTTCCAGTGCCCACAAAGACTTTGTAAGGAAGAAAGTGCTTGACTCTGTCAAGTGTACTTGTTGACAATCTCCTCACCTCTGTGGATACTTCAAAAGCTACATCAATTCCTCACTCTCTACAAGGGTTTGGTGTCCTGAATCAGACCTGTTCTTTTCAATGCTTTCCTTTCAGGTCAAAAGCTAGAGACCTGGCTTCTTCAGACSTCTGATTAGCACGTGGATTGCAGAAGATTTATAGCCACCATCCTCGAGTTCTAAAGTAGTTCAGACTGAGTACAGTCCACATATTATGCACACAGTGATATTTATCTTCCTTTTATCTTCCTTTCTGTGCATTTTATGCTTCAAATATAACTCTGCTTTTCTTTTTACTGCCACTGGCAATTTATTTATCTGAGAATTTTAATGTCATCATTGCCAAGGAAAGTCTATTGCCAATTTAAACAGTTTAATGTGAATTACCAAAAACAATTTCTCTTAACCAATATGTTATGTAAAATGAATGAATCCTGGCAAAATCCCAACTGCATGGCTAGGGCTATGGCATCTAGCTCGGATCTCCATGTTGAACGTGTGGCCTTCGAATCTCATGTCTGAGAAAGCAAGCAGCCATGAGTCATGCAGAGATTCCAAAGAGCACGCCGCCATCTTGTCGGCAAGGACTTAAAAGTCTAGCTCAGCAGCATCCATCAGAACCCTAACAAAAGGGACTTTTGACATTTCAGATAGTCACCTTCAAGAAAGTAAAAGAAATATATGACATTAACACTTACCCTGAGTTCCTTGGGCAAATGGTTAAGTTTCACTTTCTGCTTGACAGGGTGATGGTGAGGTTAACATGAAACATACACATGGACACGGGGCCAACAGGAAGTAGATTGTCTCAGTGAACATTGGAATAGCTGCACAGAGAAGCTTAGTGTGTTCAACGCAGGGAAGTACATTTGCATAAAGGACAGATCTTTGTTGACTGTGRCTAGGCACCATCAGGGGTGCCCAGAAAGTGGTAACAATTATATAGRCTGGGGAGATGGCTCAGTCAGGAAAATGCTTGCTCCACAAACATTAGGAAATGCATTTGGATCCCTGGCACCAAACCGGTACTAACCATGGTTGTGAACATCTTTAATCATTGCTAGAGAGGGGGACATGATACAGAACTTGCTGCCTAGACAGTCAAGATAATCTATGGACTCTGGTTCAATGTGAAACTGACCCTGAGCAATGGAGGAAGACACCTGATAGCAACCTCTTGTCTACATGCTTATACATGCATTCACACATAGACACATACAGAAGCAAGTGCATACATGCACGTGTGTGTGTATGTGTGTAATGTGTGTGTGTGTGTGTGTGTGTGAGAGAGAGAGAGAGAGAGAGAGAGAGAGAGAGAGAGAGAGAGATCTTGGGAAATTCAAGAAAAAAATGCCTAATAACACCATAAGGAAACTAACTGAACAACATGGAATGTGGTACAAAAAGTCTTGACCAGATTATTTAAATTTTCTGGTGTGCCTAATTGTGGAAATGCAAATAAGACATCTTCATTTATTGAAATGGCTAAAAGGTTTATTCAGTTTCTCAAGCCAATTGATCATAATCTTAGTTTATTAAAATAACATAACATGTTTCGTTGTTGAATTGATTTAATTTTTAATAGTACAGGAGGCCAGAAAGCAAAACAAATCYGACAGGGCTAAAGTCAAGTTGGTTCCCAGAGTTATGGGTGAAAACTGGTTYTCCTCGCTTCTTACATCTAAGGCCTCCTTGGTCAGCCTTCCTCTCCCCCACCTTTGACCCCTGGGCCTCTCCTAGAAGACACCTAGTGTTCTTCGTCCATGTTTCCAAGAAGCAGGACATGTACAATAGTCAAAAACTTTTCCCCCCAAGAACATCTGGCAATGCCTAGGGACATTGTTACTTTCAATAATATTTGAAGTGARGGACCCCTAACACATAGCAGATGAGAGATGCCAAGAATGTTGCCAAATGCCATAGAGTCCTTAAGAACTCTATGTACATATGTATGTCCTAAGTATGTGTGTATACATATATATATAATTTATATATATGTGCTTTAATATATGTGTGTGTGTGCATATATGTTATAGGAAATACTATATAATGAAATACTTTGCTTTTACATATATATACTTAGGCTTCAATTTCACCAGTTTAATTTGTTAAATATCAAGGCTATTAAAAGCTTGAAGTTATATATGTAACTCACATTATATATCTCGTGGAGAGCTCTGCTAAACTTTGCTCTGTGCTGCCCTTCAGGAGGCAGGTGTATGAAACAGCCTGTCTTAAATGAACAAAGTAACTCATTAGACACAGGAGGAGATGCAGAAGGGTTAGCATAAAGATCAGAGCTCGGTCCCAAGAAGTGTTCCTTAAAGGATAGAATTTTGTATCTGYATCCAAATGACTTGGGATATGTATAAAAATGTACARATTCTAGGCAGGCAGGTAACAGTCTGTAAAGTAGTTTCTGCACAAGCATGAAGACATGGTTTCAAACTCATAATCTTAGCACTGAGCACATGGAGAAGGGTAGATCCCCAAGACTTGCTAGCAAGCCAGTCTAAACTAATCAACAAGATTTTAAGCAATGGAGAGTTCCAGTTNTGTAGTCCATTCCCTAAGGCACAGTTCAGTGACTCTTCAAGACTAAAATACCCAATTCCTGTCTGAACATGCTACCTTCCTTTCCTGAGCTCTATTCCTGCGATACTATTCATCATTTCCTGTCTCAAATTTAAATTATAGTTATTTGTGTGTTTGTGTTATTCTACCAATAGAAATAACAATCCCCTGGAAGGTAATATTTACTAATACATGATAGTTTTTACTCTAACCTACCACAGATTCTTGTGGAAGATGTCCAAATAAACCTGTGCTGAGTAAGGAAGTGCTGGTGGGTCATTTACGTCTCCAGAATTTTAGCTGTGTTCTTTAGTTGGTGCTATGTAGATCCTATACATARTTCCTATTAGAGCGACTGTCATCTTTTATGTATGATGGTCTGGTGGAGAATATTGATTAGAGCTTGGCAGATTGAAATCAGTAGCCCAGGACTTTGTCTATCTTAAAAATGAGCTTGACTCATTTAAAAATAAAATGATATTTTAAATGGGGGAATTTTATGAATAGAAGTAGGTTTTTTTTTTAAGTACAGGCTCTGAAATGTACACTGGTGACTCCACACTAATCAGGGAACTTCGTGGTTCTCACACAGAATGTTCTTGATATTAATCAGTGATAGAAACCGGCTGCTAAAAATGTAGCGAAAGCAGAATACGAGATCTATGTACCCACCAAACATTTAACTTCACTGGTATTTCTGTGCCCTGAATGAACAGTGTGTACTTGTCATCTAAATTCAGAACACTTCACAATATGTGGCACAAAAGATAGAACATCTTCCCAGGGTAAAAAGCAGAAYGATTTTAGACCTCGGAATTTTAAAGTTGCAGTTTAACATTTGTCTGTACATCAGGGGTCTGGAGGGATTCATTAAAATGTATAGAAGGAGAATATATGTGTTCTTGAGCTCAGTTCAACTAATTACGGATTTTAATTAACCTAAACATTCCTGTGATACGTTTATTAGAGAATAATAATAACTTGCTGCACATTCAGTTCGTTGAGTCATTATGTAAATGGTGTGTACTGTATCATGTGTTGGGGACTTATTCATAAAGAAATACACCTTCTTCCTCCAGATTGTCTATTAGGAGTGGGCACATACACTAACTCAATTATGAAGTCATTGTCTCCCCGTTGCTATTTTGGTTTCCCTGCTCTTCAATCTTTCCCTGCCTCTTCTGTGAAAAGATAAAGTTCATTGTCTTTCTGACAATTACCCCCAACACCTAGTCACTAAATACGGAGTTGTGGTTCAGCCCCACTGAAGATTGTGTACTTCCTCATCTGGGAGTGGAGAGAAGGCACTGTTTGTAATAGAATCAGGTTGGGTCTGACTTGTCCTAGAGGGGATTTCCTGGGTTTGTTGCTGGTGAGTCCTATCCCCACTCTGAGGCTTAAGTGGCTGGACACAGGAAAGTGGCAAAGAAGAGAAAGAGGGAATTGGGTCCCCACATTACATGGGGAAAGGCCATAAGGAAACTGATACTGAGTAAACTAAGTCAAAACAAAATTAAAAGAGAAGAGAGCCACCTAGGGGCAAAATGATGGAAAAAAAGGTATTAGTTATGGAGTCCCAATTGTGTTGGCTTTATGAGCCCTGAAGAGGGCTCCCAGGACTGGGCAGGGTGTGCAGGAGTAAAGCAGCCAGTCTCCAAATAGGTTATAAAGGGCTTGTGCAGTGGGTATAGTCACTGGGAAACCAGGAAAAAGGTAAAGCTCCAAAACCTTCCTCCATGATGATTTAGAGTGAGCCATGCCTGCCTGTTCCATCAAGTCATTGTACGGAAGTAACTGAAGGATTCAGAGCAGCGTGGTTTGGTGTGATAAAGTAGTAATAATTTCTACTTCACTAATTATTACCTAATGCGCCAAATTCATAACCTTCATACTTAGACTAGATTTAGATCTGTAAATATAGATATAGCTGTAATGAATATTAAAATAGAGAAGATATGGTGTGCTAGAGTTTCTCACAAGAAAAAGCATTCCGTATGCATAGCAAGGTGTATTTGGTCATGTTAGTGTTTCTTAATTGGAACATGTCTTAAAAACTAATGTGTATAGTATAACTATTTCCAGTTTTCTGAGGAACTGCCAGACTGATTTCCAGAGTGGCTGTTCCAACTTGCAATCCCATCAGCCATGGAGGAGTGTTCCTCTCTCTCCACATTCTTGCCAGCATGTGCGGGTTTTTTAATCTAAGCCATTCTGACTGGTGGAATCTCAGGGTCATTTTGATTCGCATTTCCCTGATGACTAAGGATATTGAACATTTCTTTAAGTGCTTCTCAGCCATTTGAGATTCCTCTGTTGAGAATTCTGTTTCGTTATACCAAAAGATGTCCCACCATATCACAAGGACACATGCTCCACTATGTTCATAGCAGCTTTCTTTGTAATAGCCAGAAGCTGGAAGCAACCCAGATGTCCCTCAAACAAAGAATAGACACAGAAAATGTGGTTCATTTATACAATGGAATACTATTTATTCAGCTATTAAAAACAAGGACATCATGAATTTTACGGGCAAATGAATGGAAATAGAAAATATCATCCTGAATAAGGTAACCCAGACAAAAAAGGACATGCACGGTATGTATTCACTGATAAGTATATATTAGCCAAAAAATATAGAACGCCCATGATACCCCCACAGACTGTAAGAAATTTAAGAAGGAAGGCCCAAGTGAGGAAGCGTCAATCCCACTTAGAAGGGAGGAGTAAATAATCACGGAAGTCAGAGGGAAGGAAGCACCTGAGTGGGAGAGGGGAGAGAGAGGAGAAAGGGGGCGGGATCAGATGTAGGGGATGAAGCAGGAGAGAAGTCCAGAGGACCAGAAGAATGAATTGAAATATGCAGTAGTGAGGGGCAGGGAGAACCTCTAGAAAGTCCCAGAGACCTGGGAAATGAGAYACTCCCGGGACTCAATGGGGATGACCTCAGCCGAAATGYCCAACAGTGGGGAGATGGAACCCGAAGAGACCACCTCCAGTACATAGACAGGGCCCCCAGTGGAGGGATGGGGTCACCGATCTACCTTCAGAATTTTTGACCCAGAATTGTTCCTGCCTAAAAAGAAATGCAGGGACCAAAATGGAGCAGATTGAAGGAACGTCCATACAAAGAACAGCCCAACTTTGAATCCATTCCATGAGTGGCACCAAACCCTGACACTATTACTGATGCCATGTTGTACTTACAGACAGGAGCGGAGAGCACCACTATCCTCCTAGAGGCTCTAGCAGCAGCTGACTGAGACAGATGCAGATACTTACAGCAACCACTGGACTGGGGTCGGGGAAGAATTAGGGGAAGGACTGAAGGAGCTAAAGGTGATGGCAGCCCCATTGGAAGACCAACAGTATCAAGTAACCTGGGCCCCTAGGAGCTCCCAGAGACTAAACCACTAACCAAAGAGCATACATGGGCTGGTCTGTGGCCCCAGACACATATGTAGCAGAGGACTGCCTTGNTTGTCTCATTTGATGTTCATACAGATGGGAAGATAAATAGGAAAATTTCTCCATTTGTCAGAGAAAGAATCAAAGCATACTGGCAAAAGCTAAACACTTTAAGCCCTGATTTAAACTCTGAAACAAAGTGTTCCCGGCTAGCCAAGACTGCATAACATAGTGAGAACCTATCTCCAAAATCCAAAGCTAAAAACATTGCAACTTTTGCATTTTGTAATGAGCACACAAGACTCAGAAGTGTCTATCAAAGAACACTGGACAATGGATAAAGATTGTCCTTTCTGATCGCCAAAACATCAAGAGTGGTGTGATTGATTGGTGAGACTATTTCTGACATCCCCTGGCCTGCCATATAAACTCACCAGAAGGATGCAAATTTGAAACTGTGATTAGGATGTGAGCCAATTGTCTGAGATGTTGTTAGTGGCAGTGCTTACTCCTCTCCAGATGCGTTTTGACACTCCAGTCACTAGTGGATTTCATATTATATTTTCAGAAACTTGTATGAGACGTGGAATAGTCAAGTGGCTGGCAATGAAGTCAAAACCTCAGCTTCTTTAAAATGAACAAACTAAGACACATTTTGTGTGGAGTTCCTTTGTGTTCCCTGAGAGACAATGTGCCAATCATCCCAGCACTAATAAGACCATCCAGGAAATAGCGTATTCATCAAAGAGACAGTTAAGTATAAGCCATTTTGTAAGGCAATGTCCCAAGTCTCTAAAAGGCCCATATGGGAAAAGAGTTGATGTATTCTTTGCATTGTTAGAACCTAGGAATATGAGAAATAAGTGTAAATAGATATTTYAAACTATACAGAATTATAGTATGGAACAAAATGATGGTAATATGAGTTCTGATTCTTATTATTGGTAGTTTTTCTTTGGCAGTACCTGATGTAGAAAATTATCTCCCACATGGTCTCTGGRAAGTTCCAGCCATGCATAAAGAACAGCTATCAAGTATTATAGGAATTCCCAACTCTCTGGTGCTATGAGGCATTTTCTTCATAAGAGCAACTTTGTCTAATGTAAATATAATCTGTTGCCCCTATTCATGGAGACAGAAAGCAGTTTACCCCAAAAAGCAGCCTGTTAACAGAATGTGTGAGCTATTGATGTGCAATACATTTCTCTAGACCTCAGGATCCTAAAAGTCAGATTTATAGATTTCAGTGTGCCATGCATCTGGGTTAAAGTCTATTCTGAAAGTGGCTCATGAACTAYGGTGTAGTTGTATAGGTGCTAGCTAAGTCAGCAAACTCTTCCAAAGGCTCAGTTATGGTATGTAAGAGTTGATGACAGGAATTAGAGAATTCTCATAAGCTATTGGATTGTTGGTCTCAGTTCCCTGATGGTTATATCTGGAGGATATCTGCAGCAACATGTTCCATGCTGTAGAATACTCAACTGCCTATCTTTCTTCTTGAGTCCCTTGGCTTTATTCCCTTTTCCTAAAAAAAAAATACATACCACAACTCCTCCTTCAAAACTCAGCTCAGGGATAAGACTTTCGTAAGATAGATGTAATGTCTTCATGATCTTCCCATGAAGTGTTACAGGCTTTCTGACGGTTCCAATCATACTTTGTTGTGTACATCATTGATGTGTCTCCAATCATTTAACTGGCTGTAAATAACTTCAGGCAAGGACAAACACTAGATATTTGTTGCATGAGTAAGTAATGGATTATATCTTGATTGCTCTTGAATTGTAACTGTTGTGTATTCTATAATGAATCTTAATGGATATGGTGAAAATTGCTTGAAGTCAAAATCAAATGGCCTGACCTAGTGAGATGCTGTCACAGGAGAGTAAGAGAAGCGTGTGAGTGATAGGACTGGTCGCTTTTACCTCTCACTGTGCTCTCACTCTGGCATATACCTTCATCAAGTGYAATCATGGTGCATTCCAACTTCAGAGCTATCACAGGAGTGGCTGAAGTCTCCATAACCACACTGCAGTTCAATTGGGCCTTCTGACAAATCCTATATATCCAACGGCCCAGTCTCTTCTATCCCTTACACACAAATCATCTTCGAGTTTGTTTTTACGGAACTCAGCCTGAAGATGACTACTTGCTCTTAAACCAAGCTCTGAAAGCCATTTTGAAATTTCCCCACCCATCCTCTTTCTCTACAGTCCTCTTGTTCACTACCTCTTCTGTGCACTTATATTAAAATCAGCCCTATGAAATGAACAGGTATTTCTCTCTTTTAGGTTGGACTAGATGAAATATCTAATAACAAGCTAGGAGGGAGGTAAGGTTCTGTCATCTCTGCTACATTCATTAAATGACGTCATCCTATTGTTACGTGTTTTAAGAAAAAACAAAACTCTATCAGTTTCATGACTGGTAGTTTACCCCCTGCCCCAGGAATGATAAGATCCATCAGAGAACGCACATCTGCACTCCGTAAAGTTTTAGCCTGTCTCCAAGATGTTTAGGAGTCAACTGCTGATGCTTCATGAAGCTCCTTAAATACCTGATTTTACCAGGTATTTGATGCCCTTTGTTTGGTGAAATTCTTCCATGCAAGAGGTATAGGATTGTGGCAAGTCTATGCAAGCTAAACTACATTTTCATTTTCCAGTGCCTAGGCAATATGAGCTGAAAGAAAACTAGTTTTTATTTTATTTCTGTACAGCTACTAAACAGTTAGAGGAATGAGGAACAATCTTGGCCACAAACATTTATATTTTATCCAGAATAAATTTCCATAAATAGATATTTTCCATATTCTTATTCCTCCAAGCATTTATTAGCTCCAACTCACAGTTACTCACAACCCTGTGATGTATTGTTTTGCTCATGGTTTCAGCGAATTGCTTATGACTTTGAATGCTGGCAAAGATTCAGCAAAACTTTGCTCATGAGGTCAAAAGTATGTTGCAATCTGAGTGCATCCTACCAGGAGGTTTTTTGTTGTTTGTTTGTTGTTGTTGTTTTAACACATGTTGGTAAGATAAGAATCTATTAACAACAACACCAACTCAGGTAAAGACAGATCTATGTTAAATTTTCCTGAGAAAAATCTTTTTTGTCTTTTCCTAATGGGAACCTGTGTAGTCTTCTTTGTACCATTGAGTTGATTTCCCTCCTGATCCATGTCTCTGGGTGTCATCCTAGTGCTGTTCTGATCAATGTTTAGCCACCAGATTTGGGGGCATGTACAGCTATGTCTAAACATAAGTTTCAGCTAACAGTTTTTCTGATCCAAGAGTCATATGGTTACAAACAATTATGTAGTAGACCCCTTGTTTTCAGCTTCCTCTGGTCAGTAGATTCTCCCAGAAAGTTCTATGCATATGAAAGAAGATCTTCCTTCTGTTAAGAATAATCAAGGCACAGAAACACTATGCCTCCTGCCTTTCAGAGACCCACAGGAGACAGGGCAGTGGGGACTATTTGAGAGGAAAGGGGAGATTAAATAGATGCAGTATGGGAAGTCACTGGTAGGTCAAGCTGGGACCAGGGTCGCATGAACCAGAGCATCTTATGTAGTGACATCTGAGAGAATGTTTGCATTTGTCTAGTTAGTCTTGAGTTGGAAAGAGGATAAAAATTTAGAAACGAAAACTTTTCACTGTTATTTTTTTTAGTCTGATTTTTGTAGAGTTTGTAGCTCGATTCCCTGAGCCGTTTGCTGCAGCCATTGACCCTCAGAGTTCCATTTTCCTATATAGCCATTATTGTTGGTATCTATAAGTAGTCGTATACTTCATTAATGTTGATAGTTTTGGAACTTCAGCCTGCCTATGATTATAATTAACAAATATGATTCTACCATAGATATTAGTTTATGAGTTTTACTTTATAAAAATATGCATTTACTTAACCTATTGGTTTTCTTTTTTCTTTTTATTTTTAATTTTCTATATCCTTTGTTTACATTCCAAATGATTTCCCCTTTCCTGGTTCCCCCATCCCCATAAGTCCCATAAGCCCTCTTCCCTCTGTCCGTTCCCCAATCAACCACCTCCCACTTCTTTGTCCTGGTAATCCCCTACATTGCTGCATTAAGCCTTTCCAGGACCAGGGCCCTCTCCTTCCTTCTTCTTTGGAATCATTTGATATATGAATTGTGTCTTGACTATTCAGATCTTCTGGGCTAATATCCACTTATCAGTGACTGCATTCCATGTATGTTCTTTTGTAATTGGGTTACTTCATTTAGGATGATATTTTCCAGTTCCAACCATTTGCCTAAGAATTTCATGAATTCATTGTTTTTAATTGCTGAGTAGTATTCCATTGTGTAAATATACCACATTTTCTGTATCCATTCCTCCATTGA
>BDUI01011270.1:49995-66327 GCA_002335545.1 Apodemus speciosus
CTACTATTTTACAATCAGTAAGTGTGAATAATGACAAGAAAAATTCTCCCATGAAATTCCACAATGGCAGTGTGTCATAGAAACTGAACCCATATAGCCTTTTATAAATTTAATCCAAATTTCCCAGTCTAACTATTTTGTGAATAAAAATGAGATATAGAGCTTGCTTAAAATTTAATAGGCCCTTTATATTTCATCAAAAWTGTATCTTATGGGAATTTCTGTTGCAAAATTTCCCCCTTACCACAATTACACTTTCGGAATTTCCTGTGGATCTTTCTTGCTATTAAAACCAATCCTTTTACCAACCATGGTTGAAAAGTCCCCTGAAGGTATACATCATCACTGACAAAAAATGATGTCTCCAGGACATCCTAAGGAACAAAAATATTAGCACATTTCTCAACTCTCCGTGCCATCAAAACATATAGATCCAAGCAGAGAAATGTCCTTCCCCTCTGACATCCGATTCTACCCAAAATACCTCTCCTTAGGGCTCTGATTTAATACAAGGTCAGGGAAGAACTAATGTCATCTTCCATCACTATTATTTCTMAATCTCAGGATACTGTGGACAAAYCCTYTGTAGCCATTTTGTAGTCYAAACAAAAGTCTTCATTCCACRTGTCCCACAAAAATTAGTCTCCTTGGCATGCTCTGAAACTTTTCAAAAATGGTCCAGTACACACAAARAACTGTAGATCCTACTACAGAGATATTTGCTCCCCTGTGTTCATTGCCACTCCAAGCACAAGAGCTATAAGATAGAACCAGCCTATATAGCCATTAACTGGTGAATAGGTATACACAATGGGATTTCACMCAACCRTAAAGAGAAATAAAACTGTAAAATTTGCAGGTAAATGGATAGAGTTGGAAAAACATTATACTGAGTAAGGTAATCTAGGCACAGAAAAACAAATGTCTCGTGTTCTCTTTCATATGTAGGTCCTATCTTCAAACCTTTAATTTTGTATTCATCAATTCATAGTGCTTGTGGAAGCCAGGAAACGTAGAAAGAGGCCTTTGAGATGGGAATGTTGTAACGAGGGGGAATAATAGCAAGGAGGTAATAGAAAAGTAGAGATTGGGAGTACTGGGGTGCAAAGCTTTAACTAAATGGGGAATGGGAGACAAAGTGGTTAAAGGAAGATAAACCAAGATGTAGGGTATATGGAAAAACCTGTGTGGAGACGTACTATCAAGTAACCAAAGTTACTATTATAACTTATAATACAAAAACTAATACTGGCATGGCTAAGAAAAAATTACTCCAAGAAGCTGGAAGATATTGAACAAAAATCTCAGTGCCAAGAGTAGAACAGCTCCTCCAGGTTGTTAGTCAGAGTCATCCCATAGGTCCCCACAACAAGACTATCTCTTGCAGCTTCTCTTGGTTTCCCACTAGAACTAAAGAAGACCTTGCTGTCATAAAAATACCTTGGTTACATGACAGAGAGACATCAACTTGACCTGAACAAGATGTTTCTTCTTACCAGTTAGCTTCTCAGTCCCAGAACATGGTAAGCAGACTGCTGGGAAAGAAAGGGCATCATGGTCTTACCCAGCTCTGAACCCTGCAATCTTCAAGACCAACCTCCCAGAAAGATGNACCCACACATTCACACATGTGCACATACATGGACACACCCAGTACACCCACACATTCACACATGTGCACATACATGGACACACCCGTGCACTCACACACGGTCACACATGTGCACATACATGGACACACCCATGCACTCACACACAGTCACAAATGTGCACACACATGGACATACCCAAGCACTCACACATACATTCACATATAAGACGATAGGGCTGTTGAGTGTGACACTGAAATCCTTGATGTTTCAATCAACAAGTAGAGCTCCTGCCATGCTGTTTTGCCAGGGCATTGAACTCTAGTGATGTAACTTTGTAACAGACATCTCTTAATAAAGGCTCCTTTCATTTGTCTTTATTCTATCTTAATCATGATGAATATATTGGAGCTAGTAAATAGACTTTCTCTTTCTTTTCTTATCCTATATTATTATGTCTCTCTTCCTTACTTGTATTTACCCTAGTGAACCTGTTCAGAATTTTAGCTGGTTCAAGTCTTCAGTTAACTCCAGCCGGCCATGACTACTCACTCAGTCCTTTCTCAGATGTTTGAAAGAGAAGAAATTTTTTTAATAAAACAAATGCACTATTCTCTATTTCTTAGCTCTCTTATTAACGTCCTCTTCTTATTTTGATTATACTCATGGAAATACTGCAATCTCTCTCCCCAGCTGTCAACAGGGTAACCATGGTAGCTGTATTCATATATGAAATATACAGTCTCTACACCTCAGGCCAGGTCTGTAAGGATGCTTGGGATAGAGAGTTACCATTTGGCATCCCAAGGATAGCATATCAAAAGAAGAGGGTTGCTTATGTTTCCAGGATCCAGTTTGATTTGTTTTTTCTTATTACTCAAGAAATCCTAATGTCAGTCACATCATAGCTAAAACTAGTCAGCTTCAGGTGATTTTCCCCTAGAAATCTACATCAAATTATGAACTAGGAGTGATTATTTCTCAAGGGCAAGAGTTGGGAAGAATTTTTCTTCAAAACAGAGTTGTTGAGGATTTGAGGATTACGATGTGAAAGCATATCCTGCTGTTTCTACTTCTGTCCCAATCCTGAGTTGGGAGGCCACCATCAATTAATCAAGCCTCAAGTATTTATTCAGCACATACTCTGCACAACAGGGATTAAGAGCCAAAAACATCACAGTTTTCACATGATATAAAAAGCAAAAAATATATCTGAGTTCAACTGGGTCTGTTTGTCTTTAACAGATGGCTAGGCAGGGGCTTCTATCCATCCCTGTTCCGTTGACCTCCTTCCCGGACCCTGTTCTGCAACCACAGCCTCCTTTGCAACTGATCATCATTTGGAAATGGTCAGAGGATACCCCATGCTGCTTTGTTCTTTCCAAGGTTACTTATCTAGCTTGTAATGAAAAACACCTGTGGACAAGAGGTTATTTTTTAATCATTGTTCAAATTAGTGCATTGTCTTTAAGACATGTCTATTAATATCATATCCCAGAGCTGGCCAGTGATCAAAATCTGTGTTAAGGTAATCTACGAATGGCAAACTCTGCGCTCCTCTGAAGATTAAAGCAACCCATGCATTGTGTGCCTTTACAGCCATTGAAACAAGTGAGCAATTAATCTAGTTTGCATAGTTTCTGTAGTAAATGAGATAGTTTTAGCTGCTTAAAACCAATGATTTGCTTAAAAGAAATATTTACATTAAATGCTACTGCATTATATTGAACTGTGCTATATTTTGTGATACAAATTCTCTGATGTCAAAAAAATATAATTTCACCTTTAGAAACATTCAAGAGATCATGGTATCTCCAAATGGTTGTAGTCTGTGTTAACCTACCATAGGTGAGTAGATGACCTGATACTACTTCATCTTATAAGTCACCCAGTTAACCCAAACCAGTAACTATCCTTCTCATGAACCAGGCCTTTCATAGGTATTAACTCATTTATCATCCCAGTTTCTCATAACCCAGGCCGAAATCTTTTCCCAGAAATGAAAAGATAGACTATAATTTGCATGCTATCACACAGTGAGTAAGCATCCCAACTAAGGTTTAGACCCCAGGAGTGGCCTCTAAACCCCTGGGAGTTTTCACCTTGCTTATCTTATGTAATAGCAAGAGAAAAGGACTATGGGTCATCTCCATGCCCTTAGACTCTTTTCTCTGTAGGATCCATGTCCTTCCAACAGGGAGCCAGTAGACACAGAAGGACGTGCACTATCAGTCTCATTGACTGGAGCCCACACCTTCCCAGCCCCTGGACTGTCTGGGGCTCCTGAAGGTGGGCTTCCTCATTTATGGCTTCCTATACTTCTCCCAAGAAGACCAATTCCAATTAGATGCATACCTAAAGACAGGTGGCATATAGCCCCAAGCTCTTGCTACTTAAGCCCTGCCATTTTTATCCAGTAGCTCTTCCAGGACCTCTTTTAATCTCCTTGAATCTTACTCACAGTCTGTCCATCATCAGCACATGTGTGAGTGGACAGCAGTAGATGTAGGATTCCCAATCACCTGTGTTTATGAAGCCTCATCACAGTCGCGGGCATCCTGTGAGTTAGTTCTTAGTCTTTGGCTAAAATGCCCATAAAAGAAGCATGGCAGAGAGGAATGCCTGTCCAGTGGATTACAGAACAGTGGGGAAGATTACAAAATGAAATCCAGGATGCTAATAGCCAAGACATTCTCTCGAGATCAACTCATCTTAGCAGGAACACCTGGTGTCTAGAAATCGTCAAACACTTCGCGAATTCAGTCCAAGTTATTCCAGCTCTGATTTCCTTCAGGGACTCTAGTCATTGAGAAGCTGAACTCAGTGCATTACCCATGTGGGCTGACACTATGCAGAATATACAATTCACTACTGAAATTTTTTTATCTTTGTAATTGGTTAGTTGCTTGGATGTCACTAGATGCCTTTTAAGCATTACTTACACCTAGATTTGAGGAGGCAATCTTAAAATCTGAAATGAGAACTTATCACTTAATTTAAACTGGATAACCAGATAATAAAATAAGCCTGTGATAAAATTGGGCACATAAAATAACCACTTGTAAATCAGCAATCTTTCAACCTCTCTGCAGATTCTCAGAAGGTCATGTAACGAGAAGAGGATTGAGAGCTATGGGGGTTTCACATGAGGAATCAGAATGCCCACATYCTCCTTTTAAGCCAACTGTGATTAGTCCATGGAAACTTCCAACAGTTGAAATACATTTCCAAAAGGAACAAAAGTTACTTTACTCATGAGGGCACATTGTCAAGTGTCCATCAACTTACAAGTAATGTATGACTTATCACAGTCTTTGAGGTTGGAAGCAGAAATTGTAACATGCTTTGACTCTGCCAACATATCCAGATATTTTTGTCATGAGCTGAATGAATAGTTCAAAGACGGATGGGATGAATATCTGACTAATTGTCACAAAAGGTGAAGGTCAGCTGGAAAGCAGAAGGCTATGTTTATTTTTTCAATAATATGTCTCCAAGACTATACCAGCTGTACTATGGTTAAAGCATGGAACCTTTCATTGACTCTCCTGGTTTGAATCTAAGCGACTCTACGTGTCTATTGTTCAGTAAGACTCCATCACCACTAGACCTTGAGCTGCTCACCAGCCTGTAACATAAATGATTTCTAATCCTTACAAGAGCCCACCACGTGAATATCATCCTTTCTATTTAACCAGCTAAACAATTTCAACCTAAGACCCAGAGGATTTGGACCACCTTGCTCACGAGCCTCTGAAACAAATGGCCATTCTTTTATAAATGTGGTGTATTATCGGGCCCCACTCAAAAGAAAAAGAAAAAGAAAAAGAAAAAGAAAAAGAAAAAGAAAAAGAAAAAGAAAAAGAAGAAACTTAATTTTAGGGCTGAATGGTAACATTTCTGTGTGACATATTGCTGCCTGACAAATTATTAGCACTTTGTAATGTCTGGTTTGCTGATCCAAATTAATTCCTGATAAGAATGAGAAACACACACACACACACACACACACACACACACACACAGAGAGAGAGAGAGAGAGAGAGAGAGAGAGAGAGAGAGAGAGAGAGAGAGGGGGGGGGTTGTGTAACTTACCCAGGTCATATACTTCACTAGCTGCTTGAAAAAAAGACGTTTTCTCTCTCTAACCCAAGTACTGTATTAATCCTACACTCTTCAGTGCGAGAACCAGAGCTTTCTACATCCTAAGTTATCTGTGGATATTTGCTAGAAGACAGGATGCACAGGTGGATGCATGTATGAAGGAATGGATACCAAAATAGGTGGCACCCAATCTGTAACCAGTCTGTTATAAAGATACTATTTTTGTCACTTCAAGAATTACTGTAAAAGGCTTCAAAGTATTATAAGTTAAACATGATATGTCTTTTGCTCATTGGATGGAAAATAACAAGAGTGAAAGTCTGTGAGCAATACGAGCATATGGAGATCTATGCTCCACATAGTCTTGCTGGACTGGATGGAGTACGCCACAGCAATGGCCCTAAGTACTACAGTCAAATGCTCAAACCCACCCAATAGCTGCCCTAATGACTCTTCTGTCTTCACTCATTATCAAGGAGAACTCAATTTTTTAACATTTGTCTCTTTACTTTGTGGTCTGGGGCACACTTGAACACCATGACAGATATAAAGAGGTCACAGGACAAACTCAAAGGAGTTGGTTCCATCTTTCCATCATATATGAGTTCTGGAGATGAAACTCAGGTCATCTAGATGGGCAACAAGTTCCCTTGCCTCTGAGACATCTTGCCAAGAAGAATCCAGAACATCTCATATCTGGAATTTATTGATATCAGTTCAGTACAGATATTGATATCAGTACAGTTCTTTATATAAGCATGTATATCTTTTAGATTACAAGTCTTTCATTTTTCCTTTCCAAGTAGGACATGGTAGTGTTCATCTATGATCCAAACAGAAAGGTGGAATGAAATCCCCTGAGGTCACATTAGATCGAGGCATGGTAATACACACCTTCAGTTCGAGCATTTGGAAGAAAGAGTCAGTTGGAAGGCCAATCTGGCCTATATCGTGCTTCCCGGCCAGCCAGCATCCACAAAGAGATCCAGTTTGAAAAGCAAACATGTTTTCCCTTTATCTGTTTTTACTTTCCAACTGACCAGCTCATGATTTACATTTTAGGTTTGTTGCCCAATCCTCTGATCTATCTAAGACCACTCTGTGTCCTGTGAAATGAGCTAAAATCATAAGCTGTGAAGAAAAGTGCTTTACAAAGGCATCTAGTGGTTTTGATGACCTTATGTATTCTTTCTGCAGTTATCTTGTGTTTTCTAGGTACTGAACCAAATTTACAAAGGAATGCTTTTACCTATTTGTGGTTATCAAATAAAGTTGAAGTTTCCAATAGTTTAGTCTCAGGGAAATCTGTAAACACCAGGTGGCGAGGACACAGGTGATTAAAATATCTTCCACATTTTCAAAATGTCAGCTGTTCCCGTGAGAGGACTCTTAAATAAACACCATCCATATTCTTAGCAGATGTTATCAATGCATCTCAGTATAATTGTGGCTTTCCAATATCTGCGCTGTTAATGACAGTTCAGTGAGGAATCAAAGTGCTTTGATTTTAATCAATGGTCATTTAACAGATAGCTGTGCTGGGTGATGCACGCTTGTCATTGAGTCCTCTCTCTTCACCAGATGGTATCTTTGGAATTGTTTTGACACTCCATTGTCTCTGTGGCTGATGACTCATTGTAGGAAAATCCCTGTGTACTCAATGTGTGAAAATAAGATTGTTTGGTGTTCTTTGCAAGTGGCTAATTTTCAAACAAAGAATTCAACAGATGTGACAATTTCAGCAAGATGTTGTCAAAATAAGAGCAATCTAGCAACAAATCAAATCAGATTCATGTTCAGCTGTGGGTCTGTTGCTGGTATCAGGAGACTCTGTAGCAGTGTCAGCCTGGATGACTTGATCATTGCGGATGGCACAATGTCAATTTTCCCCATCCTCCCTAATGGCTCGGTTTGCAGTCACAATGCAGCACTTCTAGAATTTTCTTCCCCACTTCCCCTACTCCACCTACTACCAAAAGGGCCATGTTTTGTTGCAATAAATTGTTGGTTGTTTCAAAATAAAATGATATCATCTTCCAGAGAGAAATTTTAAAGGTCACAGAAAGAGATGATCCGTTATGAAGGGGCTTGGTGCTTTAAGGAATTCTAGGCTTTAGACCCTTATCCCTAAACAGCGGAAAGGTAATTCCCCAAACAATTCAGAGTCGCTGCTAGCTTGGCCCATGGCAGTGGCATTGGTACTAAGAAAATGAGGTCACATGGTGTTATCATGCATTATTTTGAGTGTCAAAAAAGGCCATAAAAGTAGACCATTACCATCAATGGCAACTGGATGGGCAATAAGGGTAAAATACTGCCTTCTCATTGCAGAGAGCTGACACTGCAGAAACATTCAGAACCACTCTGGGTAGCCCAGCACAAAAGTCTTATGATGTATCATCTCGTCCCGGGGCTAATCAGAAACAGATAAAGGAAGGAAGGGAGAAGGGTCATACACAGCAAATTCTATTTCAAAAGAATAATGAGAGGGAGGAATGAGATTGTTTTGCAGGCACTGGTGATGTGGATGCTAAAACGTGAGGACTGTGTTCTCTCAGAATAGCACATTTCATTTCTGATCAGCCTTCCAGAAATGCCCATGGGGCAAAAGTGACTGAAAACAATACAATGGAAATTCTAGTGTRTCTCCTATGTCTGAAGTGACTGGTGCTACACTCGCTCCACATTACTTACCTATTAGAAACAGAAAATAGCCTACTGTTTTCCATTTCCATTTAGGCTCTGGTAATTCTCACTCTGTTTTATAGGCTTCTACATGGGAATAAAATATATTACAGCATTACATACATTCTGAAAAATACCTATCTTAACATTACACTCGGAGTCTTTGTCAAGAGGGGAAAAAAAGGTAACAATCTATCCTGAAGACTGTTCGAGAGGGAGAGAACTCATTTAAGTAGATGGTTCATTTTCACTGGTATGTTTAATAATTATCTCATTACTTGTGAGGTTGTGGGGGTGGTAAATATAAGACTATTAAGTTAATGACTTGAGCATTGCAGGGGCATAAGGCYTTTTGTTTTGTTTTGTTTTGTTTCATCTCATTTTTGAGAGACTTTTGGTGAACTAAACTGCACAGTGCTTTGCCTTTCCCTACCTTTGCCAGCCCCTTCTGTTTGGGCTGGCACTGAAGATTGCTTTGCTCAGTAGGATATGGTGCTGGGGACCTGTGAGGTGACACATCAAGAGGACTTATATATCCTTCTCTTTTCCCTCTTGGAGCTCTCATCTGAAGGCAAAGTGAGCCTGCTAGCTCCTGACTGATCTGTGTGATATAATAGATATATGCCCAAGGCCTTCGCAGACCATCAACCCAACAGATGAATGAGACCATAGAGGTGACCTTTGTAGAAAAAATGTCCTGCTGAACTCAACCAAGATCCCTGACTCTCTGAGTAACAAAGCCATAAAGGATTCGTGTTTAAACCACTGTGTTTTCTGATAATTTGTTATATAAGAAAAAATATGTTACTTAAAAAAATGAAAAAGCCATTCTGAGATGGCCAACACTCTCCCTCTGAAGTCCAGATCCACATCAGTTATGAGCACAGGTGACTTGTAAAATGAAAAGCTACTGTGTCCCACTGATGTGGCTCTGTCTTCCTTTCCTCTTGGGGCATGATCAACTGAGTTAATGTGTGAGCTGCAGCACATAGTCCTGGGGCACATTTTATTGGATGTTCCACCTTAATGCTAGGTGAAAAGTCCTAGTAATTCTTAGTCTTAACCAGCTGAAGACAAATGTACTAAACTAATATCTGAACTTACTTGGTGACATAATAGGAAATGGTAACACGTGTATGGGGTGGTACCGCACCAACACCTACGGCTTGTAGAACTGGGCAGGTTCTTATCTCCTACATGTGCCTTACACTGTATGATAGATGCACTCGAGGATCATGGAGCCAAGGTGTATTTCCTTTTACATGGTGCAGACTTTGTGTTTTGTGTGGACCAAGTGCCAGCTCTAAGACCACTCTGATGGATGACTTAACTCAGTCTTCTCTCTTCTTTGTTGTACTTGCTTGCTGATCCAGCTGTTACAATCATATAGGGAACCATAGCAGAGACAAAGTCACCACCTGGGCAAGTCTTTGAGTATGACCCAGCACTGTTACTAATTTCTTTGAGAACAAAAGAGCAGTCATAACTGGCTTTCTCCATCTCTTATCTATTCTTCCTCTCCTCTTCTGTTACTCAGTCTTGTCCACCACCTTTAAAAAACAAGACCTTACCATGCAAACAAGGTTGGAATTGAGCTCACGAAGTAGCCAGTGTTTATCTAAGACTTAAATTCCTCCTTTCTGTACCTTGCAGCAGCTGGGATTGCAGGCAAATGCCACCCATAGCATGCTTCTTCCTAAACTCTCTGTAAGCAGTACCTCCATAACTGATACTTCAGACTGTGATGACAAGGCAGTAGCAGGAATGAAAATAAAAGGCTGAAGGTTCTCCAAATCCAGAAAGGAATGACCAGGACTCTGTCCACAGGGGTGGCTGGCCACTCTTCTTCTCTTTCCTATAAACACTTTTTGACTAGCTCCAGAGTGCTGGTGGTCACTTTGCTTACTGTCTGTCAGAAGTTTATAATTCACCTGTGGAAATTGGCAACACAAAGGATTAGAATCCTTCATACATGATAAAAACATGCTGAAATGCACAAAGTCATGCTATCCATTTTGCATCATACTGTGAAGCATGGGAGTTCTCGAAACTTCTGTTTTCCCAGCCCGAATGTGTTTTGTATTTACCAAGCTCCTGTGCATGGAAGAAACAAAGTATTTCTGATTCCTGATGTGACAAGGGTCGCTGTTTCTCCACATGGCCCCCAGATTATGGACCTGGTAACCACCTTTCTGAGCTAACAACACTCTTCTGGGTATTATGGAGCTTTGGATTAAGATGTCCCCCACAGACTTATGCTGGAATACTTGGTCCCACTTTGGTGGTGTTGCTTAGGTAAGTCTAGGAGAGTGGTACTGCTGGAAGAGTACCTTAGCCAGGGCAGGATTTGGACATCCGAGGCCACACACAATTCTTAATTCTCTGTCTCTGCTTCCTGTTTGCAGTTCAGGATACAAGCCCGAATTAACACTCCTGTCTGTAAGTTGCCTTTTCACGGTATTTTAGAGCAATAGAAAAGTAACCAATACAGAATTGATATAAGAAAATTAAATGGCATATTCTAAGTTCTTTCTATAAATTGTTATGAACATGTAAGTTAAAATAAATCATTAATGTTTGTCTCTTATGATTGCACTTTTAGCTTACCTTCCTTTGAACAAAGACCTTTCTAAAGAACTTAAACATAAAGTTCAGAATTATTCTGTTATACTTAATAAATTGCCTACCACAGCAGAAAAATGTCCTGTTGATTAGAGACACGGAGTAGGACTTCTAATAGTGCAGGACACCCATAGAACAACAARCAACAAGAAARCCACATCTTATCTCTTAGTACTTAAAACTTYGTTTTCTAAGGAAATTATTAAATGTAAAGTATTACATCTGAACCCTTAAACTCCAATTCTTAGCCAAAGGCAGCTCAATAATCACATTATTCTGTGCTCCAAGGCACTGGCTAACACAATTAGCTTGACAACCAGTTCACAGTGGCCACAGGTCAATTTTCTGTGTTACACAAACTAGCTTTTTCCTTAATGGAATGCATTYTGTTAATGTAGGACAATCTCCAGGCAGTACTGTCTTCTCTGTGACATGAACAAATTTCTCAGGAGGCAAATGATGAGTTTACACAGCACCCAAAATCAAAGACCTAGAGGAAAGCTGTGCTTGATCCATTTAAAATAGCCACATCCTTTCATATCCCTTTTAAACAAAATTTCAAATCCTAGGACTTTATATGTTCTCACAACTCAACTGTGAAATGTATGTCAGGGATCTCATCATACCGTATTTTAATGAATGGGGATTTTGGAAATTTCTTCTTATCCCATCCTAATAGGATACATAGGTATGTGTATGCAAACATCTTAATAGGATATACGCATGTAGACATGAAGATACTCACTCTAGTTGGGTTTTACTCACTGCTGTAACAGTAGGCAAGGGATTTGGGTGAGGCCGCCATTACTGCAGCACAGTGCATGTTGGAGTTGGGACAGAAAGCCTGCAGTGGTTATGCACTGATTAGATTGGCCCCATCAGGAAGGCTGTCTACTGGTGACGGACATCCATGGCATCCTAGGAGATTCTGCTTCRTCCTTCAGTGAGATCCTTACTTTCCTGTGTGTAGAAAGGAAAACCTGTGGCACCACGTAATAACTTCAGGATGAAATGCACTCCAGGGATACATCCGCAGAAAGCCAAAACCCACCAGRTTCTGTGACATCGAAGAGCTGCAGACGCCATGAACCGCGAAGCTGATGTCACCTTTGTGTCTCTCTCTTACTCCTTATGAGTACTTGCTTCTTTATTCCTATTTGTATTTTGTGCTTCAGGCCAGATTTCTGGGCTCTCCCACCAAGACAAGCACTCCGCCTCCTGAGTCATATCTCCAGCTCTCTGTTTATTTTCTGTTTTGAGTCAGGGCCTCCTAATTTGCCTAAGTTGGCCTTGAGCTCAATTTGTAACTCAGACAGGCTTTTAACTTACAACCTTGCCTCAGCCAAGTATTTTACCCAGCTTTTCCGTTACTCTTTATACCATTTTACAATTAAAGGCCTTGTAATTGATATCAATAAGAAATTAAGACTTTGAAGCTATAATATGTGAATGCATTTAATAGATTGCATTCACAAGCTCAGTCTATCAGATTCTAGCCAGGTAGAATTACAGCTACTCTATGTATGACGTCAAAAGACTTACGAGTATGTTTGGTCCCCTGTATGGTGACAGAGTTATGTCTTAGCGTATAGTTGGGAAGAAAACAATAGATAAATTTTGGTGATTACTTATATTAACTGCTTTCCTGTTAATTCGTCAATAGAGTGAGTACCTAAAGTAAACTTGTAAGAATGTCAGTGATCCCCTCATCGGGGCTGTATAYGGTGAACTCCACTATCAAGGCTGTACAGTGACTSTCACTTCAAGCCTATRTACWGTAGTCCTCATTTCTGGGCTATCTAGTCTTATYCCCCATAGCAGGGCTATATGCAATAATCCCCAAATTAGGGCTGTATACAGTGATCCCCAATTCAGGGCTGTATACAGCTGRTACCRTATACAGAGAATACGATATCAGGGCTGTATATAGTGATTCCCACTTCAGGGCTRAAAAAGGTGACATCCATATCAGGGTTGTATACAGTGATCCCCATTCAAGGCTCACTTTGTATAAAGAGAAGGTAAGGACCAGCTCARCTTGAAGAATGAACAGCTTGAATARCAAACATTTTAAAACCRCATTCTTATCATATTTTTTAAAGTTTAAATGAAGGAAACAAAAACAAACCAAAAAAAGAGACCAACAATCAAGAGTTTGTTAGCWAAGATAAGCACTTAACACCTTGCCTGGGATGGCTGACATCCTCTGTTGTACAGTCACGCTATGACTCGTTGTATGTCGCATCTCTCTCTTCACAAACTGTCCTTGGCTCCTCTCTCAGGCCTGCTGTCGCTACTACTGAAGCAGGCTTAAGATGAACTGAGTAATGAGATACCCATGGTGTGATGGTATGCTGGATCAAGGAGTCTCTGCTCACTCGTGGTCCCTAACTCATTAACTGGGCGCTAATTGGAAAAGTTATCTAACAGTAGAGTTTGCCTTGCTCTGTGTCCTAGCAACCTGATTTCAGTTGGAAACCCCATCCACATGGATGCCTCTGAGAAACAAACCTAACATTTGTAAAGCAAGGTTCCAGAATTTTAGCAAATATCCTTCCCACACAGGCGAGAATTTTGATAGTGACCTTAGTTATCCAAAGTAAGAGACATGTAATTATAAGGAGTGTTGTTACTCAAGTGATTAGATTTCTCCTCAGACATTTTCTTTAAAAATAATTTTCAATTACACTGTACATTATTATTCACTGAGCATGAGTTTCCCGAGGACAGACAACTTCAGTATATCAACTATTTCTGCCCAATTTAATTAAAACAAATTATTTCACTTCCTTAAAAACCAAGACAGCAACTCTTCCTCTGCACAACTCTGACATGGCTAAATGTGTTCACAGAAAATTTCTAGAAGACTCACTGTTCATTTAGCAATTTATTGACAGAAAACCTGAAGAACACTTACATCCTCCCTAGAATTCATTATATAGCACACATGAAAGAAACTAAAATAYGAGAAGTAAATTTGCAAAGTTTCTTTACCAATCTCAAATATTTTATTTTCCCTGGAAACATACAGCCTAAACCCAAGCAGGAGATTACTAATGCAGTTTTAATATGCAACTTTTTCTATTAATTAATTAATTTATTTTTTACACTCCATATCCTATCCCCCCCACCCCTGTTCACCCTCCAACTGTTCCACATCCCATACCTCCTCCCCACCCCCTGTCTTCACGTGGATGTCCCCACCCACCACCCCACCTGACCTCTGAACTCCCTGTAGCTTCCAGTCTCTTGCGGGTTAGGTGCATCATCTCTGAATGCACAGACCYGGAAGTCCTCTACTGTATGTGTGTTGGGGGCCTCAGCTGGTGTGTGTGTGCTGCCAGTTTGGTGGTCCAGTGTTTGAGAGCTCTCGGAGGTCCAGGTTGAGATTGCTGGTCCTCCTACAGGGGCGCCCTCCTCCTCAGCTTCATCCAGCCTTCTCTAATTCAACAACAGGAGTCAGCCACTTCTGCCTAGGCTGCCTGATGGGTCTTCCGGAGTGCTGTCATGCTAGGTTCCTTTCTGTGAGCGCTCCATAGCCTCAGTAGTAGTGTCAGGCCTTGGGACCTCCCCTTGAGCTGGATCCNTACACAAACATGCTCTATCCTACAGCATCTTATTACTGTTCCTTCCAAGTAGAAAGTGATATTGGAAAACTTATGAAGATCTAAAACACTGATAGTAGCCCCTTTGCCCAGATAAGATGAAAAGTTTAGGTCATTAGCTGGAATCTCTCCATAACTAACTGGTTATAACCATAGTCTTGTACATTTTGATTTCAGCAAGACACAAGATTCCCGTAGACTCTAAAATATATCATTCTTCACTCTTTCAGAAATTTTAGGTTCATAAGTGTCAAAATTCTACTGTCTTATTGGCATTAATCCATCAGGTTTACAACTGATTTAGTTAATTCTGCCAACATGACTTTCCACATAGCTATAATTTTCTATTTATTAAAAAAAAAGGTAGTTTGATTTCACTTATGGTGAAACAGCATAGACATAGAATGAAATGCTTAAAATAATACCAGGGGAAAGAAAGAAGATGTACAAAAATAATAGTATATCTGAAGATCAGGTGAGGCCATTTCTCAGTTATCTATCTTGTTCCAGTTATTGGCAGTTCATCTCTGAAATCCAGATGTCAAAGATCAGAGAGACAATGSAATCTCCTGTAGAGTCATACAAGTCTTCCACATGTGCCCTTAGTGAGGAAGAGCATCTGTGGTTCTCACCAGGCTCTTAAAGGGGCACATGATCCAAGAAAGAATAATGTGCTTTCAGAGCACATACTCTGTCCATCCTTCTGTGCAGCGGGGGCTGAAGGGGCRGCAAGTGTCTTCCCAACAGTAGCTCTGAATCCTTCCATATGCATTGGTCACGAGGGCTTCACTCTGCTATACCTGGCTCCAGAGGAGCTTGATCTCTCGCTACTTAAATACTGTTTTCTATTGTCAAGCCAGGGTCACTGGCATGTCCAGGGGTCCAAAAGAGAAGCTAATTATCCAAATGTGCCCTTCTGCAGTGCACATATGCTCTCTAAGTTCTCTTTGTGTAGAGAAGTTACTCAGCAGCAGAATGTCTTGAGGATACATGATTCTTACAAGCCATTTGTTCTGAGGTGGATTAAAAGATTATACCCATTTATGAGCTAATACAAAACGTCTAGAATACAGAGAACAGGCCAAAACAATGTGTGTGTTTACCAGAAATGTAGAAATAATGATATATAAGGTTTACTATTCTAATGCTTTGTTCCATATGACTCTATAACATATTAATTTATTATATGTAACTATTAAAACTAAAAATGTAGGTTACACTCTATGTGTCAATGCACAATAATTAAATTTTAAAATATGTCCATGTGGCAAGCAGTTTTAATATCAACATGGAACTTAGACTATTTTATTAGAATAGCTTGTTAATACATGTTTAATGTTCATTTCTAAAATAAAGGCAAAATATCCTTTCTTGGCTATATATACTCCTCTTACAGGAAAGAGGTACCACAAAAGATGCATATGGAAAATTTCCTTTTAGTCCATTTATTATATTCAGAATAGAAGCTAATTATCATTGGACTTTTACTATATTCTAAGAGACTCTGCACTTTTCTCCTTTAAGTCTATACAAAGATCCTGTAATGAAAGTGCTGCTTTTATCACGATTTTTCAGATGGAAAAAGGCAAGCTTCAATATGTTCTAAGATTATAAAGCTGGCATTTGCAGAGTCAGGTAAGCTTTCTTTCCAACTTGAAAGCCAGTGGATGTTCCTTTCATGCAGGGGGTTCTCAAAGTTTGGTCCCCAAGACAACCACCCCACCCTC
>BDUI01011271.1:26172-42448 GCA_002335545.1 Apodemus speciosus
AAAAAAAATTCACTATGTACCATGGTGAATATGGGAAGGTTGCATTAGAAACTGACACTCATCCAAGAGTTCTCTGACGATGCTCTCCTGAAAGAATGTACACATCTTGAAAGGGGAAAAGATTTAGTGTTGAGGAACAACAGCGGTATGCTTTAGGCAAGAATTGCTTCTGGAAGCATGCGATTTTAAAACTTGGCCTATGTAGGGCAGGGTCCAGAAGTGGTGTTTTGGAAGGTGGTTAGATTGCAAGGACTCTAACCTCATTCACTGACGAACTCGTAACTGTAAGGGATACTGAGAAGTGAAGGAAACACTAAAAGCAGTTCAAGGAGGGTGGTGGGTCCCTGGGATTATGACCTGGCAGGGTGCTGTCACCCCAGGACTGGGTACCCTTCTGCACCCTTCCTATGTTCCTGGCTGTATGGAGGTAAACAGTTTTGCTCCACCAAATTCACGCCCTGCATCAGTCTTCTAACTCATCATTGCCTGTATCCCGTTGCCATGGACTGAAATATCTAAGACTAGCAGTCAATTGAACCTTTCCTTCTTGCAAGGGGTTTACTAGAGTATTTTTTAAAACAGTGGCAGAAAGCTGACTAATCCATGTGAGTAGTAATTTGTCAAATAGTTCTAGGCCTGAAACCTTGAAGAGGGATTAGTGGCAACAAATGCTGCTTTTAACAAGTCCTTTCCCTGTCCCTGTCCCTGAAGCACTTGCCTCCTCTCAGCACAGACATGGGGGTGGCCATCCTACTGAGATTGCCATCTTAACCTCCCTCCCTCTGCTTTCCTCCATGGATCTTCTTCTTTCTTCTTTCTTCATCTTTTTTTTTTTATTGAGGCACCTTTTCATTCTGATCCCATAAAGGAGAACTCATTAATTCAGTATCTATCCCAGGCTAGCCTTACAGCAATCCTCCTGCCTCATCTCCTGAATAATGAGATTACAGATTTGAGCCACTGTGCCTGGMTCTTCCTTATTTTCTTCATCAGAAAAAAATGTGGGAATTGATTTTGAACCGTTTCTTTCTCTATCTGTGTGGGTTTCAAGTTCATCTCCACACGTTCCCTGACTTTGATAATACTAGGAATGAGCAATGTCTGAATTCAGCTTTTCCTTTCTTAGCTTCAAATTCCAAAATTCAGCTAATTACTATGCTCCCTCCTTTAGTGATCTGAAGTCCAAGATCATCCCCAATGATGATAAGCATCACTTATTTTTCTYAGCTGCTCTTACAGTTACTAAAAATGTCACCATCACTCATGTAGATGTTGGGCCTATGTAGATAGAGTCGCCTATCCCTTCCTTTCCTCTCTTCTCACATACATGCTCAGCTCACCATGACTTTCGCAGTGGTCTAAGGCATCATCTTGTCTTGCTTAGATTCCCATCCTAGTCTACAAAGTACCTTCTTTACTTAAGTTATTGACCTCTATGGTGTCCCTGACACAAAATAGCCACAGGTACAGCATTGGGTTGCTGCTCCAACCTCACTGTCAATCATCATCAACCTCACTTTGCTTCATACCTACCCTGCTTTATGCCACCACGAGCCCTATCAAACACTGACAGCATTGTTCGTGTGTTTAGTGTGTGATCACCTTGCGTGCTTTATGTGACTAACTCTTGACTAATGTGCCATGTAAGAGTTTGCTATCATTTATTTCATGACTCAATCGGTTCAAAAATACAAAGGTATAAAAGATGTTCTTTGACCGTGGCTTAGCATTTTCCTTTCTTGGAAGTGTTATCTCCTCTGCAGAGGTGTTAGGTAGTTGGCATACTCAAGGGCTTCAGTACAGTCAAAAGGTAGCAGGGAAGACCAAAGTGGCTGGTTAGTCACGAGGCAATTTCCCAGTGTTCCAGTTTTTGAAGGTTTTACTTTGTAATTCATGCGACTSYCTCATTTTTCTACTGTAGTTCAGGATATGACAAGAACCTGAGTGGATAGAGAACAAAAAAGTCCAGCTGTTGTTGACAAGCTGCCAACCTGTAACTAAGATGCRGTAATGAAGTAGTTTCTGGTGGTCTCATGTCAGGAAGCCATGGATGAACACTTCGACTTTGCTAAAAGATCAAATGCTATTACTGACCCCAGACAGCTTTCCTGCCATTCTTGTCCTCTGAGGGAAATGAGGAGAAACAAATGAGGCTAATTGGATATGTAAAATGAAAAACAAACAAAACAAAACCAAAAACCAAAAACCAAAAAATATCAAAATAGCAACAACAAACATAGCTTTTACAGAAGAGCAAATATTTATATTTTGCAATAATGACAGGAATGGCCAGAGAAATCTACAATGGTGAATTCCAATACTACAGGGGTTTTTCTTCTGTTAAGCAAGTTACTATTAATTTATCAATCTTAATTATGTACAGATGTCTATACACATTGACTCATGTACAGTCATTTAAGTGTAGACAGTAAACTTAACCTACCAATAATTAGTAAAAAGTTATTTTTAAACATGAATGTCACAATGGATACAAAAGTTCACACACCAAACATTTACAAAAGATCATTTTTTTATTCTATATTTTCTTTTCTTTTCATGTCTTTTTCTATATGATTGTTTTGTGACAGGGTTTCTCTGTGTTGCTCTGGCTATTGTGGAACTCTGGAGACCAGGCTGGCCTCAAGGGATCTACCTGTCTCTGCAGGGATTAATTTTGCTTTTTAATTAGGATACAACGTAATGGATTACATTTGTCCTGAATCCTCTACCCCTAACCAACCTAATCCAGAAGATACCAAATAAAAAATAAAGAAAAATATGTATGAAGCAAAGAAAGTAAAGGCTTGAAAACTTATAGAAGATGAAAGAAGATATATAAAATACAATTAAAAACACCCAGCACTTAGAAACCTTCCTTGAATTCCTGGAATGATCTTTTGTGGTCATTATGCTTGACTCTTCAAACATACTCAAATTAATTTCCCAGTATTTAAAATATATTAGATTCACAAATAAAATTTCTCTAAATGTTGTATTTGCTACTTTGGAAAATAATTAAATTTTAGTATATTAGCTTCGTGATCACTTTCCAAGTATAGTAATATTTTGGAACTGTTAGTACAGCACAAAGATGAAAGGCTATGTAAATGTASCCTGATTCTATATGTGAGATTTAGCTTTATCCTTACTAAACTCTGAAGGAGACATGCTCTTCTTTTTATACAGATAAAACCCAGCTGACAGAAATCTGTTAAAGTTCGTGGGACTCAACATTCATTTCAATATTTTGATCACCATGTTGTTTCCCATTACACTCCTAAATACAACTCTCCAATTATACTACAGAGCCATCACCCTCAAGGCACGTGCTGATTGCGAATATTTATCCACTGACTGAGCACTTGTTCTGAACCAGTCAAGATCTAGAGGAAAGATGCACATCAAGGCGATTATAAATGAGAATATTATATTTCCTTTATAGTTCCACTACATCATATAGAAACTAACTTCAAATCCTTCAAAATCCCTTTGGGACATAGTGTAGTTTAAAATCATCTAAGTGAAGAACAGCATTTTCAAGGATTATTCTGGCAAACCATGGTGGCACACATCTGTACTTTTAACGTAGAAGCCTGAAGCAGGAAAATCACTGCAAAGTTGAGACTGGCTTTGACTACATAGTGAGTTCTAGGTCAGTCCTTTACACATAGTTAGACTCTGTCAAAAAAAAAAAAAGAAAAGGAAAAGAAAAAGAAAAAAGAAAAAAGAAAAGAAGAGAAAGAAAAAAAACAAACAACAACAAAACCCAGCATTTTTATTTTAGCTGAACATTTTAAATGTTTGAGCTACAATTTTTGTTAGGTTTTTTTCACTACATAAAATTAAATATTAACTTATAAAGTCGAAGAAAAAGTAGAGAATTAAATTAAAAAACAGTGCATTTATTATATATATATTAACAGTTTGTATCTTTCTCTAAATGAATGTTTTTTAATTAATTAATTAATTTTTTTACACTACATATTTTATCATTCCCCCCTGACCACCCTGTGACTGTTCCACATCCCATACCTCCTCCCCACACCCCAGTCTTCACATGGATGTCCCCACCCCTCACCCCACCTGACCTCTAAACTCCCTGGGGCCCTCCAGTCTCTTGAGGGTTAGGTGCATCATCTCTGAATGAACACAGACCCAGCAGTCCTCTACTGTATGTGTGTTGGAGGCCTCACMTCAGCTGGTGTATGTTGTTTTTCATTAATAAGAGGGTAAAATTTTATCAGTATTCATGGGTTGCCTTTTATGACTATTTTTGGCATAGATACTCAATTTTGAATACCAATTTTCAAACATTACTTAGGATTGAATGTATAATCAGTTTTTAAAAKATTAACACTTGTGCAAAGGCCTTCTGATTTTTGAATTGATTAATTTAATCCATCCACTTTCTTATTTCAGCTTGAGAATCACCTGGAGGGCTTGTTAAAAACAGACTGCTGGTCCCACAGCCCAGAGTTTCCAATTCAGTTTTTCTGGAGTTGGCCTTGAAATTCTGTGCTCCTAATAAGTTCCCAGGTGGTGCTAACAGATAGTCCAGAAACCATAATTTGAAAATCATTGCTGCAATTCATCACTTGGTTGTTTAGTGTGTGTGTATGTGTGTCACACATACACATGCGCACGCGCGCGCACACACACACACACACGCATGCATATACACACAGTCTTCAGTAATGTTTTAAAGAAGAGTATGGTGTATTTTCTGAGCCAGTGTATATCTGAGAATTTTCTTCCTGTCACACAATAAGGTTTTAGAWGTATGAATAGCTTTTCTTATAACATCTGCACCTCTCCACTTTCTTCTGTTATTTCATTCTATGACACTCTGCCTATGGGTACAGTCCTGAATGACCTATCTTCTAATAGAAACCATTTTCGGGAGTGTACTGAGGTAAGATCCTCTTTGTATGGATTTTTTTCCTGAATAATAAGTGGCTTCTTTCTAGCTATATGATTGCTAAGTTACTATTGCTGTTACTATAAAAAAAAGTTAACATTTTCACTACGCTTTTATTTTTGAATTGATATTTAATTCAGTGTTTTATGAATTTAAACATGGAAAGAGCTTAGAAAAGAAGCGCGTATGTGGAAGTTCTCAGAAGATGGCCACCATAGTGTGTGAATGCTCAACAGATACATGGTATTGTTGTCTTTACATTACTTTGTTGTTCTACTTTCTTTCTCATGAATCCACATTCCTTTGTCAACCACCTTCTTTGTTAATTTTAATTTCTCTGTTGTCCTCCTTTTCTTCCAGAGGCATCTATGTCTGTATTTCACAACATAGCTCCTACACCATCACACACCAGTGTGGACTCCGCTTCTATCTTGGTGCTTTGATCCCTTGGTTGAATTACCATATTTCCCCATTTATTTTGCATGTTGCCATCTTTGCCTGTTGGCAATAGTCCCTATTTGATTTTTCTCTTATTTGTCAGGCAAAATCTCCTCTTCAGGAGTAGAGATAGAAACAATATTGATGCTCACCACTCAAAAATTTAGCATCATTTGGTAAACTTCTACAGGACTCTAAAAGATTAAGCATAAATAGTTGTAATTGCCACCTTTGCCTTGCTCTCTGTTGCTATATAGAGGACATATGTGTAAAACTGCACCATGCCCAAGAAACGAACTCTAAAAACCCTCAACTATATGACTCTTCTTCACGATCTTGGCTTCTGAAGATTTACTGTCCTTAAACATCAAAAACTGGCTCCAGGTAACATTTTGTTCACAGTGGTGGCGACCTTTGATGGCATGACCATCGTACTAAATTGACAACAATTCTACTTTCCTTAAAGCAAGCATAGAAATATTGAATGCTTACATTTCTCTTGGATTAGAGACAGGAATCCTGTAAAACAACAGTTAGAGAACACTCACATAACAATGACTCTTTGATACCTGTATTTCTAGACACAGTCTCTAAAATACTATGCTGTGATATAGTTAGTTAAGGATATTTTTACTCATATATTTCATCATTTAAAATTTAATACCCATAAGTAAAATTCACTAAAGAGAATTTCTGGAAAATTCACAACCATTTTAACAAGTAAACTAAACTGAAGCCAATATGTTGTCATTCTTTAGAACAAATATCTGTCATTAGGTATTTCTGTCAAATTTTTGAGGAGTTTACTTAATGTTCGACTCAACCAAAATATAAATTGCTATTTGTAGATTACTGGTATTACAACAATCATTAATTAAACTTAATAAACTAGAGAAAATCATTTTATTTTATTTTATCTTGTGAAAGAAACATCTCAAACTGTATTATGTAATATCATATGAAGATAGTATGCCTCATATTATATTTCCTTGATGTTCATTTCCAAAGAGAGGACTGCAAAGCACAGCTACCAGTCTCTTCCAAGATACTTGAAGACATACAGAGTAAACAGTCCTCTAGGACAAATCAGCATATTTATAAAGATTCTTAGGTGACTGTCATTCTGTGGACTCTGGCAATGTCCACTATAAACATCTGTAGGAGGGGGAAACCAATACTCTTTGGGAATGATTTAGAACAACACACAAGACAGACTTGCACATATGCATGATGTGTATGTGCACACATAAATCCACAAGAATTACTCTATTCTTGTAACTCAAATACAATTTGGGGAGCTCAAGAGTTAAGGTTAAAGCACTAGTTAAACCATTCTAAGCATTTTTCCATCCAATTCATTTATATTTACATTTTATACTAAAAATCTATAATTTCCCTTTAATGTGAGAAAAGTAAAAGAGCAAGTGTTTGAACTAAGGAATAAAAAACTAAAATAGTAATAATCTGATCCATTAAACCTTTGACATCTGCCTTGAAATCTTCCTTTGTGTTATTTCTCAGCATATTAATATGAGAGGTATGTGAAGGACAGAGGTTAATAGGAATGCTGAAGGTTTTACTAGATCAGTTATGGTATATTTGTAATATCCACCATCTGATACTTTTTAAACAGTTATTACTCTTAGTACCATTTTTATAGACCATTTTCTATAATTTTGCTAACATGACGAGAAGTTACTCCTCAATGTTTTCACCCTATATGTTAAGAGCCTCATAGGTGCATACTAGAATAAATTAATCTAGAACAGGGTTCTCAACCTGTAGGTTACAGTCCTTTTGGGGTCAAACAACCCTTTCACTCAGGTGGTCTAATACTACTGGAAAACACAGATATTTACTTTATGATTCATAACAACAGCACACTACTATTACAAAGTAGTAATTAAAACAATTTTATTTTATTAAAGGGTCAAAGCATTAGGAATGTTGAGAGCCAATGATCTAGAAAAAGCATCCGAGACAAGACAAGTGTGGAGCAGCCATGGCCCTAGCTTGCAAAAGGCACATAATTTGTTATGGCATTTTCCTGCATTTATGTACAACTAATATATGCTAATATAAAGACTGTCATAATTCATACACATTGGTCATCAACAATGTGTTAAATCAGAGCACCTCCAGAACATTACATGAACTCTGCTTTTAATCCACACACTTATTCCTAAATTGATTAATTAATACTAATTAAAATGTCTCATGATTTATCATACTAGATGCATGCTAAAAGCCTCACCATGTTTACTTTACTGATTTAATTCATATTCTGTCTTCTTTTGGTAGGCGGAATGAAGAGTAGTGGAGGTCCCTTCTTTTCCTTTTTGAGTACTTAACACTTTGGAATGGGCTTTTCAATTTTAACATGACCCCTCATCTCACCATCTTCAAAATGTCTTTTTCTTTCTCTCCACCTGATGAAATGGAAGTGTATATGAATTGCTTCCTACTGCTTTTTGCAAGCTCAGTTGAAATTATAAAGCAGAGGTTGCTACTGTTGGCGAGAAAGATGGATCTGCGGGAAAAGACAGCAAGACAGCCCCAGGAACGTGGAGATTTGTAACTGACTGAGGATTGCGGAAAGGGAATGAAGAATGGCATCCAAAGTTTGTTTCAACAGCATGGTTGGACCAAGCACTCCATAGTTCATTCAAGTCAGTAAAAAATAAAGTTATTTATTGCTATATTGATGAATGTTTCATTTCAAGAAAACCTCACATACTTATACTTCAAGAAAAATGACTGGATGCTGCCTCCATCTTTGCTTCTTGGGATGAACTGTCATGAACTGGATTGTCACTCTTTCATTCAGTTGGCTCAGTTTTCCCATAGATGAAATGATACAGGAATCAAGGGTTTAGAAGGCTATACTAATAAGTTTTTAAACCCAGATTGAAAATATTTATCTCTAAATGGCACCAGTAGCCTATCATAATTCAATGGGTAACCATATTTAAATCACAATGTAACCATAGAAGATGTCAGAAGACATTGACTAAAAAAGATAATCTGTCTGCTTCTCTTTGGAGACAGACCTGASTTTGAACTTAGTTTATGGCAACTTTTGTTTACATAGACTGTTGAGTTGCTTAATTAACTATCTGGAGTTTTGGGTATATAAAATGGACCTAGTGATATTAACCTCRTAGGGTCATTTCAGTATTGTGACATATAAGTTATTCAATAATGTGCTACACAAATAAAAATCACATTAWACACCTTGATGTTTCTCTATGGGTGGTACTCTGATTAAGTAGTTGRTCTTAGTGCTGACCACTTTTCTAGTAGCAGAAGTCTGTCAATAAAAATTTATAAACATTACCAACAGCATGTAGTGACATGTATCATGAGATTTATAAATCCAGAAAGGATTTTTTCCTGAAAATTCAAGATATGTTACTTTAAAATATGTACAAATATGTACAAGGGCTTGGTTATCAGAAAGTTGAATACAAATAAAACTAATAAGCTGCTATTATTGTTCTCATAATAATATCATTGTTACTTTCTCAGAGAATGATATGCTCATATACAAATCCCACAAATAAACCAAGTCTAAAGAAATRATTATCTATGTAATTGGGAATGGCAGGGTCATTTGAAATTCCAAGTCCCACCCATTCCCATTCCAGTGACCAAACTCCAACAAGGTCACAGCTCCTAATTCTTCTCAAACAATTCCACCAAGAAGAGATAAGTGAGATTTTGGGGTCATTTTATTCAAACCRCCACACTCGGTTGAGTTTAACTATTGAAACCTTTAACCAGGTAGAGAGAAGCTGGTGTGACTATATCCTTTCCTGCCCTCTACACTGAGCTTACTCTTTCCATAACTTCTGCTTCATCTTGGTAGTCTCCATGTGGAGTAACACAAATCACCTGTCTATTGTCAAGTGTTTTCTATGCCCCATCCTTCATGACTTACTGATATATTGGAATTCACATGGTACTGAGTCACCAGAGCCAAACATCAGGATATATGTATAAAAGAAGACTGTAAATACAAGCATACTATGCACTTGATTCTGTGGGGCTCTCGGTGCACACTGTAACTGTGCAAAAGGAGGGAAGGCTTCATATTAGAGCTTAGCTCCACTGATCGTTGCGTCTCTTCTTATAAAGGAATGGCATCCTTTGCACAGGGATGACAGAAGATAACTATTTTGAGAGCAATGATCAGCAACTGTAACACTCTTTTCTACATTTTTAAGGGATTGAGAAAATACATAATTTTACTTGCGAGTACTTAGTCTGAGACAGGCGTTATTATTCGGTGTATTAGTGTCTCCACAAAGAAAAGAAAACATTGTATTTCACCGATCTGAGTTTATTTTTACTCTTGTGTTCCTCTCACACATGCTTGCTTTTCAAAGGACTACTGATATTCATAAGTTATCTTCCCAGGCACACAGACTGGATTTTCTTTGCATAAGCAAGTGCTGGATTTTAACATGTAACATTTAATGGTGTAGCATAAGCCTTTCTCTTCTGAGACTCCCAACTCTGTGTTCTATTGTTTTTGAAGATGTGGCTCTGATTCTATTCATGATTATTTGCTTCAGATATGWGACCCTGGGCAAAGACTATTTATTTATCAAATATCATAATTCTCTAACTTGGAGTATAGCTTTTAAAATTATTTTGGAAATAAAAAGATGTTCAAACTAATGTGCTTAATAACACTAGTTTGTCTCCTTCTACTCTTCCCAAATGCTCTCCCAATTCAGCAGCAAGGACATCACACTCCCAGCCCCTCCTCAACTCCTCATACAAAAGGACCAAAGCCTTAGGTAAGGGGGCCACTAATGGTACTTTAAAAAAGCTTTCTGGGCTCCCATCTACGCTCACGTCCATTTTCTGCACTCTTGGGTCACCCTGTGAATACCCATAAGCATACCGTGACTGCACTTACATAATAAAAGAATATTTTCCTTTATCAATATCAAGTGAATTCTGTATATACAAAAAATGAGCAATATAAATCTTAAATCCAAGAACTAAAGCTTAATCTATTATTTTCTTTTGTCATTAGACATTTGCTTCCAGTAGGTTTAAAGATTCTCAAATGAAGAGAGGCAAGAGTGTTTTGATAGTCCTTCAGTTGTGAAAGAATAAATGTGCCTGCTTAGAGGAGTAGGGCTGGGGAGTCCATCAGTCCCCAATGCCCAGGGATTTTTAAACGAAGCATGGGTAAAGATGGTAAGGAATCTTATTCAAGTCATGCGTTCCTTTTTTTCTAACTTCCCTTTTCACTATTTGGTCTTCTTCTTCCTCGCTCGTTTCCTTGGGGAACAGAGTGATTGATAGCCTAATCCAATGACTGTATTACAGTTGCCTCAGCCAGGATTCTTTTCCTTATCATTAGCAGTTAGCCTATGGTTAAATTCACAGCTCACTGCTTGGGACTGCCCCTGAGATTTCAGGGTCTGGCCTTTAGAAAATATTTAACATAAAACTGAAATCTTGACACACTGAGAACTCAGTTCTCTGCAAGGATTCATTAATTAATCCAATGTACTGTACGGTGTTCTGTATGAGGCTGTGACATGGTGAACCATTTYGGAGGCTTACAGAGATGTGTAGCTCTAAATTAAACAGCCGCTGACGTGTACCTACACTGATATTTTAGTGCAGTAGATATGCATGAATCTCTGAATATTTAAATTCAAGCTCTGACATTGACACAATACTCTCTAGCTTCACTTTCATAATAGAACGTTTTTTGATTAATTTCAGGCTTGACATATTCTTTATGATAAAACATACACATGCAAGGGAAGAAATTTAATAATGCATTAGCATTGCTGCAAAGTTAAGTTTTCATAATATGCTCGTCAGGCTCTTTTAGTTTACAAACTCAATCAAATATTGTAGGAATCGATGCAGATATTAATTTATTTTCCTAATTGTCCACACATACACACACACACACACACACACACACACACACACACACATTATCCGAGGATATGTGGTTTTGTTGACTCTTACATACTGTTTTATCATTCATCTGCAGGACAATGGCTATTTTAAAATACCAAAGGAGAGGCTATAGACCTTGATCTGTGCTGTAAGCCTTCACCCTTGCCCTGGTCTGTCGATGAGCTGGGAGCATCTAAGGATATGGCAGCTGAGTCCCAGAAGAAAAATTATGCATATCATAACTGCTTCTCGGCTGGAATGTCAAGCCAAGGCAAGGCTGTGCCTCAGACTCAACACTTGACATTTTCCCTCTCTCTGCTTTGTTACCATGACGCAAACATGAACAGTGAGGATTTGTGTAGGACAGGTAGCAGGCACGCTCACTGTCAAAAAATCTATTATTAGGGCTCTGATCTCCTGCACAGAGCAGTGGCAGCTAAACAGTGAGGCAAGTGAGCTCCAGCAATGGTAGTACAATGAAAGGGGGACTCCTGTCAATCAGAAGATGAGTATTTTCAAGTAAGCATTATTCAAATGAGCAGATCTCTAGTGGCGAGTTTCTCTGGACCAAAGTGATTATGTATAATGAACATTGTAATTCAGTATCTTTATTTGATATGCCTATTTTGAACTGTTCTGCAAATACACCTCATATATGTTTACGTAACAAGGTCTTTGTAATTTAATCTGTTAAACTTTCAATAATCTAAGAAAGTTTTATACAAGGAAATAACAGAACGTAATTCTTATATTTGTTTTAGTATATACATAAAATGGGGGTAGGGGTAAAATTGAGAATGCAATGGAATGCTTTCTTTTAAATGATTCCTAGTTGCATGATTTATCAACACATTCCTAAATTTTATCATTGCCTATTAAATTATTTTAAACATTTCAGTGTTAAAACTTTAGCTCTTATTGATAAAGACAGTTACAATAGATAGTTTAAATTCTATGACAGATAGTAGGCGTGTTTTTCCAAGGCTTTTATGCATCGATAATCATGTGATTGATACATTAAAAAAAGCCAACCCTTTAATGATTACTTCCTAATAAAAAATACCAACACTGTGTTTTACAATGTAATTGTGCTATGTAATATAAGATCTTAAAGTGATCTGCCAAAATCAGTAGTATCTTGCATGTTTGAATATAGTTACTTAAAGAAAAGTATAACGAAAACTTTTGGGTTTCCAATCTATTATATGTTTTACTGTCTTTCCAGATTTATACAGATAGTTCCTGGCAGGCCATCATAATAAGCTTAAGTTTGTGATGAAATTGGATCACATTGGATTTGTATTTATGAAGTGTCCAGTGACAGCATGGGCTCTGCTAAGTTATGTCAGCCCAATAGTTTGGCCTCAGTAACTATCTTTAAAACCAGTGTAAGTTTTATATTCAAAGTGAAGTTAATATTCAAAGTCTTGGACTGGTGAGAGGGTCAGAGTAGGGAAAGGTATGGGTGCTTGAGTGCAATCTCTGAGATCTGTATGGTGAGAGAGAACTGACTTCTTCAAGTTGTTCTCTAATCTTCATATATGCACTATGGCATGTTAGCTCTCCTTTCCACATACGCACCCAGCTCCTTGTGTGGTGATATATGAATTAGCTATGTGATATAACAAGATTTCTGCTTATATCCTAGAAATAAGAACATTACTTGATAACAACTTATGAGCATTTTCTATTCTGTCCAGAGAAATGTAGAGAATAATTAGTGTTTACAATCAATTATTTATTTTTACACTTATTTATTTATGGTGCATATAGGGGCAAAGCATGAATGCTACTGCATACATGCGTGGGATCTCTGTTCTGCCATGCGGGTTCTGGGCAAATGCCTTTTTCTCTATGAGCCTTCTCATTCACTTATGTCAATGATTTAAACAGAAACACTTGTAAGTCACAGAGCTTAATTAGTTATCCTAGTTTCAAGAGAAAATATTTCCTGTGCATATTAAACATGACCTCTTTTGACTCCATTCTCACTGTTTAAATCACCTGTCCTACAGTCTAGCCTTTAATAGACTCCCTCCTACAAGCATGAGTCTTGTTGAGCGCTTCTTTCACGATTGGCTTTCTGTTTATTAAGTCATCGCTTTATGAGTTTAGAGCATGTCCTTGGGCCCCATCTATGTTCTGATTCCACTCATCTACAGATAGGTTTGGAAAACATGAAGGTTTTAAAATAGCAAAGCTAAGAACAGGTTCTCAGAATGGAGTACAAAATCCTTTTCCTAATATATTTTAAATGGCAACAAGAAGACATTATCTAAATTACAGGCCTCCTGACTCCCTTTAATTAAGTTATGTACCTTTGGCTGAACATTATAACTTCAAAGGAATTTGACATGAGCCACAATCAAAAAACATTTCATAATATGATGTATATAGGTTTATCATACAGGTACAATTAAGAAAGAAATAGACCAAATAACACTTATTATAGCACTATGCAAAACATTGCATAATTTGCCCCATATTTTTTAAACTGTCAATTGCAAGGGTCAGAGAAATTAAGAGCACATATTGCTCTTGCAGAGGACCCTGGTTCAGTTCTCAGCACCCATATCTAGAGGTTCAGAAATGCCTGCAATTCCAGCTTCAAGGGATCTCAGATCTTCAACAGCTCTATAGCCACTACACTCAAGTACACAGCCTCATGAACCCACACATAATCAAAAATAAAATGTTAAACTATGTTGATTACCATCAGTAAACTTAATTCTATAGCACATACATGATTTGAAAACAATATTTGAAAAACAGTGCTTTAGAACCCAGAATAGTCATGTGAGAAACAACTCAATTTGATTGACATTCCTTAGCTGAGTCTATCTTCCCAATGGGCATTACTGCCCTTTCTTCCTTAAATGGAACATGCTACAGCCCCTAATCCCAGGGCTCAGGGATCACTGAAGAAAGGGTTTAAGAGCCAGAGGCAGTAGTTAACAATTATAAGGAAACAGGGTCTTCTTGACATAGCAAAGCAGCTGCAAACATGCATTTGCAATGGTTACAAAAGCATGCTGGAAACCTATGCAAGCCTCAGGCAGATCAAATTCCAGCACAAAGAGGCTACATGGCAAGAAACCCTACCCCTGGCCCAGGAGCTATGGGCAATTATAAGTTGCTGGGGGAATTGGGGAGAAAGAGAGAGAGAGAGAGAGAGAGAGAGAGAGAGAGAGAGAGAGAGAGAGAGAGAGAGAGAGATTTTCTCTAAGAGTAGAGACCCTGGTAAGTAGACCATGATCCAGTGGAAGACTGTACTTTCAAGAACTTTTAATCTAGAGACAATAAATCTAGATAACTTTTTTAAAAAACGAGAAAATGTTGGGTGGATTGTGGGGGGGTGCAGAGGGCATAAATATGATCAAAACACATTGTACAAAATTCTCAAAATAATAAAAATTAAAAATAAGAATACTTAACTGTGACCTAGAAAGGTAGCTGAGTACACCTATGTTGCTCTTCTAGAGGACCTGAGTGGTTCCCAGCCCCCATATCTGGAGGCTCCCAACCATGGTAACTCTACTTTCAGGGATCAGATGACCTTCTGTAATCTCTTCAGGCACCTGCACTCCCTTGAATAAATCCATACTTAGATATACAGCCACATAATAAATAAATAAAACATTAAAAAATCTCAAGAAGAAATTTGAATTATACCAGCTAGATTTTTTTCTCTTGAAAATAATACTTTTAGCAACATATAACTTCTATTTCCAATTCTGGAAATAATATTTGGAACAAAATATAGAGCTTGAATAAGGAACTGGATAATATATCGAAAGCCCCCTTCTCTGGCAGTATAGGTGTGTGCTGCTAGGAGGTCACTTCAAAATATTCAGCCTTTCTTGGTAAACCTTCAAGTCAAATATTGTAAATATTGACACTTTGGTGTTTGAGAAAACCTTCGGGAAGATACAAGCCACGCGTGGTGCCATTGTTCTTAATCTTGTAAAAATATCCAGCATATTTGGTTTTGTTTTCTCCATTCTGCTTTGAATTTTTGACAACTATATCTAACAGAGCTGCGAAAGAACTTTGATAGAACTTGAAAGCAGTATTGTTTGTTTGTTTTAGCAGTTTTACAAGGCTAGGGTTTGTATGATGCGCACTGAAGATACTTTGTTATAGCACTTGCTTCTACCCTAGAACATTTTATCATTACCAGTTTAAGCTGCCTTACTGGTCCTATTTCTTTTAAACTATAGCAAGCATTTCTTTAACGGAGAAAGAATGTATTCGTTTTGTCCATATGGAAAAAGGCTATTTTCAAAATAGATTGTGTAGTGTGGATGAATTTAATATAGAATCTATTAGATATGAGGGACAGCCCCTTAAAAATGTGAGGGACATTTTGTTGTTTAAAATGAGAGTTCCAACCACAGCTTAGCTGAGCTTATAGCCCAAGCGAATATTTATATACGTATTTATAAATCTCAGAAATGGAGTTTCCTGAAAATGCTAACAGGCCCTGAGGTATAGCTTGTGTTCAGTGTATGTATGCTTAAAGACTGAAACATGAAAGACTCTTTCTAATGTGGTAATTTCATAGTTTTATTAGACTGAGTTATAGCAGAAGAAAGTATTCAGAAATTGCAGCTTAAATGAGAAAACGTGAATGGTGTTACTTATATAAAATACTACCTCAATAGTTCTTTTATTAATTTTTAATGCCCAGCACCCTCTGTGACCTCCTTTATTCTCTTGCTGTCAACATGACAGGCTGGAAGAAAAATTGAAAYGAGCTGACAGAGAATGTAGCATACGTTAAGGCCCAACTCTGGAGTCTCTTGACTCTTTCCAGGGCTCTTGCTAACACAACCTGTGCTATTCCACATTACAATAATAGTTAAGGCTCTGTTTGATAGTACAGGGGCTAGGCAGGAGCTGCTTGTAAGTCTTCCTCCCTCAGATATGGTGGCTCGAGCATTCAATTAAAAGCATATTATATCCCATGTCCTTGCAATTTTA